>JAWDGP010001377.1:1235000-1247808 GCA_033675545.1 Elysia crispata
AATTTTCATTAAGTTACTGTCATCAGACATGAACATGCCTTAGTTATTTGGATAGCTGAATTACCATTAGTTTACTTTCATCAGACATTAACATGCCTCACTTGTTTGGATAGCTAAAGTATCATGAGTTTTCTGTCATTAGACATGAGCATATCGCAGGTGCTTGGATAGCTAAACTATCATTAGTTTACTGTCATCAGTCATAAACATGCCTCGGTTTTTTGGAAAGCTAAAGTATCATAAGTTTTCTATAATCAGACTTGAACATGCCTCAGGTGTTTGGATAGCTGCCGCAGGTGCATGGATATCTAAATCATCATTAGTTTTCTGTCATCAGACATGAGCATGCCTCAGTTGTTTGGATGGCTAAATTATCATTAGTTTTCAGTCATCACACATGAACAAGGTTTAGTTGCTTGACAAGCCAGATTATGACTTCTTTACTTTCATCAGATGAGAACATGGCGTAGTTGCTTTGATAGATAAATTATCATTAGTTTTCTGTCATCAGTCACAAGCATGCCTCAGTTTTTTGTATAACTAAATTATCATTACTTAATTTTTGGTCAGACATGAACATGGCGCAGGTTTTTGGATAGCTAAATTATCATTAGTTTTCTGTCATCAGACATCAACATGCCTTAGTTGTTTGGATAGCTAAATCATAATTATTGTTTTGTTATCAGAAATTAACATGCCTTAGTTTTTTGGATACCTAAATTATCATTTGCTTACTTTTATCAAGCATGAACATGCTTCATTTGCTTGGATAGCTAAATTATCATTAGTATTTTGTCATCAGTCATGAACATGTCTTAGTTATTTTGATAGCTAAACTTTCATTAGTTTACTTTCATCAAACATTAACATGCCTTAGTTGTTTGGATAGCTAAATTATCATTAGTTTTCTGTCATAAGACATGAGCATACCTCAGTTTCTTGAAAAGCGAAAATATGATTAATTTATTTTTGTGAGACATGAACATGCCTTAGTTTTTTTGGAAAAGTCAATTATCATTTACTTTCTGTCGTCAGTCATGAATATAACTCATTTTTTTGGATAGTTAATTTATAATTAGGTTTCTGTCATCAGATATGAACATGCCTCAGTTGTTTGGATAGCTAAGTTATCATTAGTTTACTTTCATCATACATGAGCATGTCGCAGGTGCTTGTATAGATAAATTATCATTAGTTTTCTGACAACAGACATGAACATGCCTCAGTTTTTTGGATAGCTAAAGTATCATAAGTTTTCTGTCATCAGACATAAAAATGACTCAGATGTTTGGATAGCTGCCGCAGGTGCTTGGATAGCTAAATTATCATTAGTTTTCTGTCATTAGAAACGAGCATGCCTCATTTGTTACGAAAGCTAAATTATCACTAGTGTACTTTCATCAGACATGAACATGCCTCAGTTGCTTTAAAAGCCAAAATATGATTAATTTATTGTCATCAGACATGAACATGGTTTAGTTGCTGGAAAAGCCAGATTATGACTTATTTACTTTCATCAGCCATGAACATGCCTCAGGTTAATTATCATTACTTTCCTGTCATTGGAGAGAAACATGCCTTAGATACTTGAAAAGCCAAAGTATAATTGATTCACTTTCATCAGACATGAACATGCCTCATTTACTAGGAAAGCTAAATTATCATTAGTTTACTGTCATTGGACTTGAACATGCCTGAAGTGCTTGGAAGCTAAATTATTATTAATTTATTGTCATCAGACATTAACATGCCTCAGATGCCTGGATAAATATTTTTTGATTAATTTACTTTCATCAGACATTCCTCAGGTATCTGATGGGCAAACTATCATATCTATTTTACATTTTCACCATCGCGTTTGTCTTGTCCTGTGGTTACACAGCTGCTGTATAACAATTATTTTGATAATACACATAACATGGGTAACATTATAGCAATCTGTCATAAGCTTTAATTTAGTGACAATAATTATGATGGTGGTATGGTGATGATAGTAATAAGGAAAATGTTGATAGCAGCAGTGAGATCATGATAATGTTCCTGATGGCGGTAATGGCAATAAGGATGATGTCGATGATCTGATGATGATGATGATGATAATAATCATAATAATTAATAATAATAATAATAATAATAATAATAATAATAATAATAATAATAATAATAATGATGATGATGATGATGATGATGATGATAATGATAATGTAACGCATTGTACTATAAGTTGATCTATTCATTTCCTCACCCTTTTTTGGTGCGTAACTTTTGGGTAGCGGATTGGCTAGATCTATGTACATTATCTTATTTGGTTGCATAACGTTTGTATTTCAAGCCTAAGAACTTAGTTTTGTTTATTGAATACAGCTCGCACTTGTATGTTCAAGATTCTTCTCTAATCTCCGACTCAGTTCTAGCATAGTAATGATCTCGTCACCCCTTGTTTACCTTTGTTTTGATTGGTTGCTAATTTCTAATGACGTGTACCGAGAATGTTCTCTTATGATTTATGTAATTCCTTTTCTGGATAATTCGACGAGATTTTGTATAAATAAGAATCCAAATTATATTTGGCCAGTCAACAACATTGAGTCTACAGTGAGTCAACATCATAGAGTTTATAGTGAGTCGACATTGAGTCTACAGTGAATGATTAATGAGTCAACCTACAGATATTGTACAGTCTAGCTCTTGTGTTGGATTAAACAGTTTGAAATTGTTACTTGCGGACTTCGGACTTATTTGCTACGGACGAGTCGTGTGATTGGCTGTGTATATTTTTAATACCCCTAGACAAACAGAGCCTAACAGATCACCATCATCATCACAAATCTGTTACAGATAATAATAATTATAATAATGATAAGAAGAAGAAGAAGAAGAAGAAGAAGAAGAAGAAGAAGAAGAAGAAGAAGAAGAAGAAGAAGAAGAAGAAGAAGAAGAAGAAGAAGAATGACAATAATAATAATGATAATGATGATGATGATGATGATGATGATGTTTATTATTATTATTATTAATAATCTTATTATTATTATTATTATTATTATTATTATTATTATTATTATTATTATTATTATTATTATTATTATTATTATTATTATTATTAGAAGAAGAAGAAGAAGAAGAAGAAGAAGAAGAAGAAGAAGAAGAAGAAGAAGAAGAAGAAGAAGAAGAAGAAGAACACGAACAAGAAAAACAAGAATAAAAAAATTCAGAGTAACTAGAACAAGAACAAGAAGACGAAGAATCAATGTAATGGAGCTAGACGAAAACGTTAGGACAGCTGGGGTATTTCTTTTTTTTTTGGGACCCTCAACTAATCAGGTCCTTATTGAATAAGAGCTTTAATTTGTGGTTACAGTTATTTTGAGTTTTTATAAAACTCGTACAGTTGTTCAACTTGGATTGTAAATTCACTTCAAATTATTGTTAAAACCTATGGTTGATCTAGGATGCGGTTTGTTTGGGGTTTTTTTTTTAGTTCTTTTAACCAAAAAACGATACAGGGTTTGCATGGTAGAATACTGTGCTAAGAACCAAGTTTAGATCCACAATAAATCCTCTCTATTGTCGTTTCTATACGGAATGAGATATCACCTAAAAAAAGTTTTGCTTTGTAATCACATCAATCAACAACATGCATGAGAAATAATTCAAACCTTGCCTGTCAAGGATTGGCTCCACTTGCAATGTTTAGAAGTAAGCAAATTTAAGTTTTCAAAGAGATTATTTTAAACGCATAATCTGAAACTAGAACCAGGATAATCCTTGGGACACCTTTTTAGTGGCTCTCAATTTTCGAAATAGATCAATACTTTCCACCACAGATTGCAACTGTGTCAAAACGCGCACCAGATACCTCCATCTTTTCCGTTCTATTGGGAGTTTAGTATTCTTACTATTTGAATCCAATAATTCTGCCCAGTGAGGTTTAGCCAGTTAATTTAATCGAAGCAGTTGCGGGGAAACGTGAGTGGTTTAGGAAGCATTTTTCATTCAGCCGATAACGGTGTGTTTCGATCCCAAGGTGGACACCTACGGCACCCAGCAGCCAATCGCTATGCTGAAGTTGTTGCTGGACAGGGGCGGTTGTTACGACCGCGGTAAGGACCTCAACTGGAAGAACATGAAAGATCTGGGCTACATCACCGCCATGGGCAAGGCCGGCGGTGGCCGAAATGAGACGGACCCGAGGTTTATCTCCCTGTTCTCCACGTTCAACATGACGTTCCCTGACAACAACTCGCTGCTTAGGATTTACAATGGGATCTTAGAGGGGCATTTACAGCCGTTCGATTCGGATGTTTTTCTCACAGCAACTGTTATCACCAAGATGACAGTAAGTCTATACTGGTGAGTATCATGTCCAGATAGAACGATAAAGCTGGGATGTGTTCTGCCGATCACTCTATGGAGTGAAGAATGAACACTAAGACTGCCTGAATCTGCGATGTGTTTTGTGGCTCCATGAAGTTTCACAATTCAGTTTTGTTACTGAGAATCTCTGACCTTCAGCTATCGACAGCTAATTTAAGAATAGGGCAAATTTTGTAATTTTTCATAGTAGGAAACTTTATTTTGTTATTGAACACGATAAGACTGCTCAATGGTTTAAAGAACACAAAATCACATTTAAATAGCATTCGGATTTTAGCGCACTTAGATAGTCCCTTATCACAGTGTTTAGCTAGTACCTATTTGTGTCAATGTATGTGTGTGTGTGGGTGTGTGTGGGTGTGTTTCTGGGGGGGGGGGGTTATTTCCTGATGAGACATATTATTTTCTAGAAAAAAATTTACCGGATTGAAGTTTGCATGGTGCTAGTCAATAATTATGATGTAATCTAGCGTAGTGCCTCAAGCTTTACTGTCGAGGAAGTCTAGACGATCACAGTTCTGTTTTTACGGAAAAATACCCAATAAGATCCTATACGTATTGTCCTTTTTAACGCATAATTCACTGGCTCTTTCATGAGTTCAAAACAAGTATAATTCACGTACGATGCAAATTAATTAAATTTACTACTTTGAATGCAAGGATGTTGGTGAAAGAGCTGCCTCCAACGCCGTCCAAGTTCCACTATATCTTCAACCTGCGTGACCTGTCCCGCATCTATAACGGGCTTTGTCTGTCCACTCCCGACCGCTTCAACATTGTCGACGATTTTCTGAGGCTCTGGAGAAACGAGTGTATGCGGGTCGTTTGTGACAGACTAATCTCCGAGGCAGACAAAATGTTCGTTCAGGTTCGTCATTTCCAATCATTTAATCGCTCTTTCAAGTTTATTCCGATGGTCGACGAAAACAAAATGATTCGTAAGTCATTGAACTGATCGAATTGGTTGATTGGCTTTGTTTCTTTGGTTTCTTGGAAAATGGAAGGATGAGTTAATGGATCGATTCTTTAAGTGATAGGATGAGTGCAAAGCACGCAGGAGAAAAACAATGTGCTTGCTGAGTTGATCTTTTGACATAGCGAGTTATCCGTGATTAAAATGATTGATTCGCTAAATAGTTTAATCCTATGCTGTACTGCAACGTGTGGGTCTGCGCGGCTTACAAAAAATATTGAATAAAATCCATCAGATCACGGTTGCCTCACCCTCAAACGCAGTACATTTTGCACTTAATTATCATAAAGTTATTCATCCGTCAGATTTTAAAAGCTTTTTTTGTAGGCAGAGCAAGAAATTTATAGATTTCCCTTGCTGCATTTGGCCTGGTATTCGCAGCTTTGTCGGAAAGAGGATACTGTTAAATCTTTAATGAACTCACATTAGACTGTACAAAATTTTAATTTACACGTCACTTTCTTCGTCCTGTGAGGAGAATGAAAGTTGTAGATGCTTCAGTTGCATCAATTAGTGTGGGCACAGAATGTGTGGTTGCTCCGCCATGATGTAGGCCCTCGTTTTGTTTCAGGACTTCAATCGGATTAGATCTGGGATTCAAATCTCCTTGTCACGCACATTCTAAGACAATTTCTTATTAATCTTCTGCCTTTGAGAGGTCTTTAGTTACTTGCCGTATCGCCTTGCACAAATATTTGCCATTTCTTGCTCTTTTGATTACCCCACTGCAACAGTCAGTTGAGGAAAGGTTGAAGTTAACTTTGAAGGTGCACCGTCTTTAGACGTCTATGGAATACTAATCGATTGACCAATCAATTTTAGTGAATTTATTGCAAATGGAAATACATAAAAATGTAAAATTGTAAATACATTGTATTTTTGCACTGGTGCTTCCATCCAGGACTCCATAGCGAACCTGTTGATGATAAACTTCCCAAGCAGTGACGTGGACACTATTGTTAGAAACCCGTCATTGTTTGGTGATTTCCGCTACGCTCTGGACGAAGCGGAGCCTAGGGTGTACGAGGACGTGCAGGACTATGAGGCGTGTAAAGGCCTTTTCCAAGAGGTAATGGCTCTGGCAATTTTAGCATAATCGAGGTCTTAAGATCTTTGAATCGGTTTGTAGCGTAAACTTGAATTTCTCAGTCTGGTTGTCTTTTTTAAAACATTTTCTTCAATTAGGTTGCTTCTTTATTAACAGCAAATAAGAAACTTGACTGCCATTGTAGAAAATTATATGAGGACTGATAGCAATTAACTTGTGATAGAGAGAGGAAAACCAGCTTGTGAAGCTTCGCGTGTGTAGCCACGGGCGCACATCACTTTGCCAAGGTTCTTCAAACCACATTTAACCAAACGAAATATTGCATTTCTATAAAGCTTTTGTTTTTATAAGTGTTTCTTCCCGATCGCTGAACCTGCACAACTTGTCAGTGATTACCTAATGTAGACGATAGGCTTAAACTATTCAACGTGCTTATGCAATACCCCTATAGATTAACATTATTATAGATTTTGGTGACTTTTTTGGCGTGATAGGGTTTATTAGATTGTTTTTGTTTGTTTAGTTTTTTTTTTTGTTTTTTTTTTTATTTCACTAATATTCTAAACCTTGTTCCCATCTCAATATTAGACCAATGAAAAATGCAAAATACGGAAAAAAAAAAAAAACGTGAAATACAATAATTACAAGGATTTATGCTTCTCAACCTATAAATCTTTCATTAATCCAATGAGAATAATGAAACTTCAGCTGGAAATACTGAATGGTGTCGCGTGAACTCTGTAAAAATATACTATAAACACATATATTAATTGCGCCACAGTGGGTTATTTTCCCAAAAGTTTTTTTTGCAATCTGTACTTAATATTGCGTTACAAATTTATTTTTTTTTCTTTAATATAGGCAAAAGCTTTTTTGTTTTCAAACTTTGAATTTCGGGGAAGGGCGAGGGGGGTGTCTTTTCTTTTGTATTGTTTTGTTCAGCTTTGCCTATGTCCATTATTAATAATTATGACAATAATTACAATAATAACGAGGGTGATGAAAATGAAAAAGAGAAAAATAATTCTAAGGGCGAAAATCAGCGAGATTATGATTATTATCATATTTATGCATGTTATTAATTTATTATTATTATTATTATCATTATTATTATTATTATTATTATTATTATTATTATTATTATTATTATTATTATTATTATTATTATTATTATTATTATTATTATTATTATTATTATTTCAGCGATGAAAGGCTGAAATACAAGCATTTGTTAAATATTCATAGAAGCATTTTCGATATGATCAATTGAGTTGATAAAACTGAAGAAAAATAAGGCGTGCTAGTGTTGTAAGCTTAACTTGCAGTAATGCTCACCATCTCTATGTCATAACATTATTTCTGTGTCCAGATTCTAGATGATTACAATGAAAATAAGAATCCAATGCAAATGGTGCTGTTCGATGATGCTTTAGAACACTTGAACCGCATCCACCGTGTGCTGAGGATGGACAGGTAGGGCCACTCAAGTTTATCGATAGATTTTCGCTAAGGATGGACAGGTAGGGCCACTCAAGTTTATCGATAGATTTTCGCTAAGGATGGACAGGTAGGGCGACTGAAGTTTATCGATAGATTGTCACTAAGGATGGGCATGTATGGCCACTTAAGTTTATTAATAGATTATCGCTAAGAATGGACATGTAGGGCCACTCAAGTTTAAATATAGATTATCTCTAAGGGGTGGCAGGTATGGCGTTACAAGTTTAACTCTTTACCATCATAGATCAGTTCATTCCACCTTAGCTATGCTTAAAATGAAGAAGTTGAAACAAGATAGACGATGGATTTTTTTAAAACGGCATAAAAAGAAAATTAACAATATTACCAAAACATTGAAGATAAACTGCGTCTATTGCACAATTAATTGTTTGTTTTTTTTTCAGCCTTGAACAGTTGAAACTAATCCAATCACTTGACTGACTGATTTTCTTCAAAATTTAACATGTATTGAAAATAATTGTCTTTCATACATTTTCATATGAGGCTCTATGAGGATTCCGTGTGTTATCATAATTCATCCAGTATTTTGTTTCAAGTGTCTCCGTTAGATCAAATGCCTGAGAGACCTTTTAAGGTTTCCAATTTTATCACAATTAATGATGTTGCTCTAATGTAATATAAAAAGCTGAAAAGTTCATAAGAAACATAGCCAAAGCCACTGCCAGAGTTTCCAGTTGAGATTCTGTGTTTCCTTCATTACCTGAGCATTTGTGGGAATAACTATGTCAAAAGTTAGAGTTAGCCCTCCTGATCTGAAAAACGCAACGCCCGCACAGTTGAGAAGCAGCTGTCTTGACCTCTTCAAAGAGCACTGTATCTAATTCATCCATTGATTGCTTGTAACACAAGAGTCAAGTCTTGGTGGTGAGCTCGGGAGTTTACACTGGACACCTCCATAAACCCCTAGCGCCTGTTTTATCTTTTCAAATTTCACATTAGTGGTTTCTCATGTACCTCATCTTTCGAGGGTCGGGGCGTTTATGTCCGACTCGAGACCCAGTAGATGCCAGTTCCATCTGAGTTACATGTCATGTCCATGTAGTCACACACCATGGAAACTTCTAGAAGGAACTTAGATGATTCGTAGTGGCATCATTTAGAACTGCGACATTATACGAGTAAGAAAGCTGCGTGTAAACAGTATCAAGTACTTGCCGTGAAAAAATGCTTCGATTGTTAGGCAAATGCACAAAGTCTTTTATGATGTGGTTAATGCGCTATAGTTTGCTTTCATCCTTCTTGTTCTTTTATGCTTCTCAGAGGCAACTGTCTGCTTGTGGGTGTAGGCGGTAGCGGTAAGCAGAGTCTTTGCAATTTGGCGTCTTACACAGCAGGATGCGAAACGTTCCAGATTATGCTCAGCAGAGGCTACAATGAGGGCAGTTTCAGGTGGGTAGCCACACATAAAGTCTTGCATAATAATTAAGGTAATCCCCTCGCAGCAATCATTATTAACACTTTGTTGATGTAATGGAGAGGCGCCATCCTCACACTGTGCTGCTAAATGTTTGTGGGTAGCTTGATTTATCTCAAATACGATAAAAGATAATATGGCTGTGCACGTCCAACATTCCATTAATGAACCCGACAATTAATTGGTACACCAGCATATTTACTACAGTAAATCTGGAAACTGAAAAGAGTTAATACATACAACTTTATCTCTTGTACAGGGAAGACCTGAAAGTCCTATATACGAGACTAGGCATTGAAAACAAGAAAGTAACATTTATCTTCACAGATCAGCATGTTGCTGAGGAAGGTGAGAGAGGGTTGTCGGAAAAAAAAAACAGTGGCTATGTTTCATAAACACTGTTACACGTGTAATAGTTCACGGGTGGTCTCTACCTGCTGTTGTTTTTTTTTTTTTTTTGTTTTTGTTTTGGGTTTGTTTGTTGTTGTTGTTTCAGCTTAATTATGTTAACGCTTCGGGGTTTGTGGTTGTGATGTTGTTGTTTTTTGTTTTTTTGTTTTTTTTTAAGTTGATCTTTTCTTTAGGTAAAAAATGTTGGGTTAAAACATTCATAGAACATTTTAGAATAAAAAAAACATTGCAGCTTTCAACCGCTCCCATATCAGTGGGAGCGGTTGACTATATTGTCGCCCCAGCGGAGGAACTGTCTTCCCTTGATCATCTCTAATGGGCGGCTCTCTTTGTTCAGTGGTTCAATCCCCAACCCCTTGACCAATTTTTTGTTGGCATGTAAAAACAAGGGGATGGCAGAGGAAGGGACCTGTAATTTTCGCACAGAAGACATATCGTGTTTGGTTTGGTTTGGCAATCATAGAAATTCGTTTTGGTAAATTTTTCGATGATGTATACTTAATCGTTGGTCCGCTTGCTGCGTGTTATGCAGTTAGGCTTACATTGGTTGATGTAAACAAATACCTTTTCTGGTTACACATTGTCTTTGCCGATTTTGAGGTACGCGTTGTGAAATCTTGTGGGAGAGACACAGACACAGTTCACAAAGACATAAACAGACATACAAACTCAGACATAGAGACAGACAAAAAAGAAGATAGATCGGCAGATGAACAGATAGACAGATTATAATGAACTTCGTCTGTTCATAAATTATGTGGTTGCTTTTTTTTTTTTTATTAAATTTATCTTAATCTTTTCCTTTATAAATTACTTTGTTGTAATTAATATAGAGCTTAGATCTCGCACGTTGGTGTACAGCAAAGCCTAGCCCACTGGTGTCGCACTGTTCCCCTCTCTAATTGAATGACATGTATCTCTCTCTATGTCCTCCCTTTCACCAACCAGGCTTCCTGGAGCTAATCAACAACATGCTCACTACAGGTATGGTTCCTGCGCTCTATCCTGATGAGGAGAAAGATGCTATAATAACACATGTAAGTTCTATGACACTGTGTGGTAAAAAACAGTATTTCTATAATAGTATCTCTAGAGATAGGAGTTATTAGCACGAACCGTGACGTCATTGTCAATGGTGTTAAAAGGCTTTCCTAACGAGTGAGCTATCCTCACATGAACTACTCGACTCATGATAGACCAAAAACCAGCTTTCCTAACGCGTGAGCTATCCTCATAAGAACCACTCGACTCATGATAGACCCACAACCAGTTTTCCTAGCCCGTGAGCTATCCTCATAAGAACCACTCGACTCATGATAGATCAAAAACCAGCTTTCCTAACGAGTGAGCTATCCTCACATGAACCACTCGACTCATGATAGATCAAAAACCAGCTGTCCTAACGAGTGAGCTATCCTCATAAGAACCACTCGACTCATGATAGACCCACAACCAGTTTTCCTAACGCGTGAGCTATCCTCACATGAACCACTCGACTCATGATAGATAAAAAACCAGCTGTCCTAACGCGTGAGCTATCCTCATAAGAACCACTCGACTCATGATAGACCCACAACCATAAGCTTGAGTGCTGACTCAGATACCGTGATTTAGCATCACTCAGATATGATTTCGAAGGTTTCCCCGAACTTTGATTCTCACTTGACTTCAATGTTTCCGAAATAAATTGATTAGCCTGGCTGATTGTGTAAAGTCCTAATCTATTTATAGACTCTACTGAACGCTTCTCATCATTGAAGAGTAAATAAGATGAATTCCAGTGAAGAATTGCAACTTAATCGGAAAAAAAAGAAATTGTGATCTGCAGACTTTTCATTGATCACACAATGACCTGCTTTAGAGGAAGAATCCAGGCTTTTGTCATGTTTTGACTGTCTTTACAATGAGGTGCGTAATTTATACCAGTCGAATGTTTAGATTTTCTTCATACAAGAAATAAATAACACGGTCGAATGAACTCTACATCTTCGACCGTGAGATAAATTAATTCTTGTAAAATTACAGGTTTTCTGAAAGAATTTGAAGTGTACAAAAAAAATTTTTTTTTTTTTAATGTGGTTTGATCTGATTTATTTTATACACTCATAACTATATTAAAAGTGAAAGAATAGTTTTATACTAATTTGCATTGAATCTGGTGGTTATCTTAAGGCTTCGTAGGCCCTAACCACAGTTCAGCAGGGTTGAGTAGTTATGGAGAGGCCTTTCCTGAACCGCCTGTTGAAAGCGATACCTGGAGATTGTCAGTTTGTAGTTATTCCAGACCATTGAAAAAATAATGTAAGAAAACAGCAGGTAATTTTCTATAATTCCTAAAATCCTTCTTTAGATTTTAGCGTGATCAGTGTGAAGAAGAACAAATATTATTTTCTATTATTAGAGCAGTTAATACTGATATCACTGCTACTGGTGGATTAAGCGTAAAAATTATTGATTCATTCAATCAAGCACAGAAGTATGGACGCTTTGTGCGGGAATGAATGGTTTTATAGAGAGGGTTTATTAAAGAAATCTTCAAATAGATTAGGCAAATGCAGAAATTAAATTATTTTTTAATCAAAGCCAACCTATGGTTTTTCATGTACAAAACAACTTTGTTTAGTGGTCGCGAGTTATTGGGTATCGATTTAACTGCTCCTGGCCTTGCAGCAATGTTCCTAGCTTACTTGGGTTATTATTCCTCATTTTTAATGGTACTCTTTTGGATGAATCCGCTTTCTTCTTGTCAGATGTTAAAAAAACGATGAATCCTTATTATAATTTTGTCAGGCCACCAAACATAGTCCATTTTGTTTCTATACATAATTCCAAAGTCCTTTTTATTCCTCTTTGCTCTTTATTTAATTCCCTTGCAATGCAAAGCTACTGTAAATATCAGCGTCCCATAAAGTTTTCATTTGTTGTTGACCACATGAGGATTAACAGTCAAACAAACACCCGTTTATTGTCACAACTGGACAATAAATAATCTTCAAAGTTTGCTACTAATGGCCATTCTCCTTGGTTCCCTTCCCTCTGTTCATTGCATTGCAGAGTCAGTGGT
>JAWDGP010001379.1:0-227500 GCA_033675545.1 Elysia crispata
TACTTTCTTCGTTACATATACCTACCTATTGTTATTAAATTATTTAATTAATGTAAACATTTTTTCAGGAAATTTGGTCTACAGATTTCCTTTAAGCTATTGGCCTTGATTTTTATTTTACCCCCACTTCCCCTCCCCAATTCCTCTCTCTCTCTCTCTCTCTCTCTCTCTCTCTCTCTCTCTCTCTCTCTCTCTCTCTCTCTCTCTCTCTCTCTCTCTCTCTCTCTCTCTCTCTCTCTCTTGCACTCCCAATCTCCAACTTTCATTTTCTTTCAGGTATATTTTTTATTATTCTTATCTCCGCAGCATACTTATCTTTTTGGAGTTTTATTTAGTTATTTCTTCATTCTTTTATACATCATAATTTAGTCAGTTTTTGACAAAATATTTTTTAATTAGTGTTTTTATTTTTTGCTCTATAAATATATATATTTCTTTTGTGTGTGTACTTCCACAGTATTTATTCATTTATTTATTTCCCTTTTTTTTAGCTACATCTTTCTATATATAACCTTTTACAATATATATATATATATTCATTCATATATATAAACATATATAATTCTTTTTTTTTTAAGTTTTTCCTTCTAATTTATATATATATATATATATATATGTGTGTGTGTGTGTGTGTGTGAATATCCTTGTGTGGTTTGTTGTTCTTGTTTTTCTGTCTGACGAAGGCGTAAAGCCGAAAGCTCACGTGTTTTGTACTGTTTTGTACCTTTTGGAGCTGCACTCTACCTATTTTTTTTTTTTAACGGTGCTTCACAACTATTCACAAAGCTCCACTGCGACATTCTACTTAATTTCAGAAGACTGACTGTCTGTGCTCTATTATTGAACACAGCCCAACAATGACCGGAACTAGAATTGATTCCGGAAGTTCCAACTATCAGAACGCAAAGACGACAAGGATTCTGTTTTTATTTTGTGTATTGAGCACTCACATACGCTTTGTCAAAGCAAGTTACTAAATTTAGAAGTTATTACTTGAATTGAATTTCCATATGCAAGGGGAAAGCATTTATTGATTAAATTTAAAGTGAGGAAATCTTGGATTTAAAACACTGTTCTCATTTTACATCGATCTGCATCTATTTCTAGATTCTCTATTCTACATTTAGTAGATCTAGACTAGTCTAGATCGTGTTTCAAGTGATGGAGTCTTGCTATGGTGACAGTCAACTCAGGTACGACGTTCACTTGGAAAAGATAGCTTCAAAGTTTCAATTTAGATTATGGATCTAGATCTGGTTTCTACTTGAGTCTGGCATTATAAAAAAAATAAAACAATATAATCTAGACTAGATCTAGGGCTTAGATCTGGCCGCCTGAGCATGTAACTAACTTTGGTCTTAATCTTTCATCTAGATCAAGTTTAACTGCGTTGCTCAAAATTAACTTTAAGAACTTTTGAGTATATTGATCATTGGTGTTTGTTAAATTGTCAAATTTGATAGGCCTATTTAAATTTAAGAAATATAATTAGATTTCTATACAGATGATTTCTAGATCTAGAATCATGCTCTCCAGCTCAGAGCTACAAACTCTGAAAAATCTCATTCACTAAGATTAAGAACATGATATTGAGAAGAAATTTTATATTTTACATAAACTATAATTGCTCAAGTCTCATTTCTGAAAAAAAGATCGACTTCCAAAATTACAGCTTTCCTTACATAAGAAATGCTAGTCGTCTAGGGTGTTGATTGTTCAGTTTATTATGTAAGAATCAGCGTGGGAACAGGATCTAGATTAAGATTTGATTCTAATTCTATGAAGAAAAATGTATGATCCTATCATTGTTTCAGTGCTCTCAAAACCATCACTCTTTTTGAAAAGTCAAAACTCTTCTGGATAATCAATCACTTTCAACTAGATTTCAACTGGGATTGTAATGGACTGCCATGATTCCAGAATAGAGTCAATTTATGTATAACTGACCTTCTTACTAATATATGGCAGTGAGCAGGTTTCCTAAGAAGATTCCTATTATCTGATCCAGGCAATGTTCCACTGACTTTGAGTGCAGGCTGCTTAGAAAGAGAGTGAGTAATTATCACTGAGCCAATTCCTCATATGAATGTGACTAAAGTACATTTGTATTATCTGGTTCAGTGGCTGTACCGCTTAAATTTCAATTCAAGCCTGTAAGAAAGAAATATAATAAAATCTTGAGAACAATTTATAATATCCATTATTCATTTTTATCTAGTCTTTGCAGAAAAGGGTGGGGGGGAAGAGAAAGAGTACCACAATAATTTGTTTGAAAATCGCATCACAACTAACATTGTAGCTACCCCTCAGCAGAAGCCTGTGAAACATGAATCTAGCATGAAATTCTTTAAATCAGAAATGTAATATCCAATATCAGCATAACAAAAATGAGCAATTGAAAGCATTTTTCAAATATGACATGAAGTGTCTTTAAAGACAAAATTATCATCCAATCAGTATTTTTGGGGTGATATTTAGGGAAAAATTTATGATTTTAAAATGTGTCTCAGCTATGTTTGTATCTTTTACAAAACAAGATGGGTTCAAACAAAATTAGAGTTAAGTAAGCTTTTTTCGTTGCAGCTTTTGCATAATGCAACACAAAAAATATGAAATTCTAAAGCCACCAAGAAGGCTTTGAATAAGTGTACATCAATAAAACTGACCTGAGGTTGGTCAGTAACAGTGGCAAAGTGGCCTTTGGCTAGCAAAATTTGTTGTTCTTTTTAGTACTTAGCAAGAATAGCAGCTTGTGCTAGAATTGACTAAAGTATCAATTGAGAACCTATTAATAGAGAAAAAAGGGAGCATAAGAAAGAGGGAAAAGGTAATAAATTTTTTTCTACTAAAGGATCACAGTACATCATGTTGAGAACATAAAAGTCAATTCAGATCATATCTTGATTTTTTAATTAATTCGTCAACAATATGCATTTAAATATAAAATCAACTGCTGTCTAGTAAGCTGGTTTATTTAAAATTGAATTCAAACATTGATTGATTTGCCTAGCAAATATTTTACATCATTTCAAAGAGATCAATTGGTAAGTTGCTTGCAGTGGTGATTTTTTAAATATCTTGTCAGGAAAATGCACTAACATTATTTAGAAAGTTAGCTCATTAGCTTAACCCTAGAATGTAAAATATACATCAATATTTTTGCTCTTATTCTCAAGGTAAGCTATAGTTTGATTAGATCTAGTTCAAGATTTCATATCTAAATGGTCAGATCAAAGTGTCGCAGACATTAAAAAACAATTTGGTTCTAGGTATCTCTGAAGTTGCATCCTTGGTTACCTGAAGTAACTTGGAATTGACTTTGTCGCATTTGCAGATTCTTTGCTGACCACAGCCATTTTTTGCAGTTCATGGTAAATCATTTAAGGGGGTTTATTTCACTATTGCTATCTGTCTATGCTAATGGAGACATTTTTTTTATTTTGCTAGTTAGACTTGTAGTTTTTCCTTCATTGAGAGGACGCAGAGACAAAAACTGAATAATCTAACAAGTGGGCTTACCGTGCTTACCATTCCTTCATTGAAATCACTGTTGTTCGAGAAAAATTAGAAAGATTACATTTTTTGTCTTCATCGAAGAAAAAAAAAGGGGTAGGTAATCCTTCCGTGTATGCTTCTTCTCTCTCACTTTTTTCTTTCTATTTTTCTTTCTCTTATTTGCTCTCCTTATCTATATTTCTAACAATAAAGATTTGCTTGTCATTCTATCCCTGCTTGTAATTTATTCATCCAGGTATGTTAGATGACTGGTGAAAGTTGCTCGTCAGATTTGAGAAAGAAACGCAAAATTACCAGCACCATGGCTGAAGGGGGTGAGATGTCCAGTGGCTCAACCACTGATGTGTTTCGGATGGAGGAAAGACCAGAACATGGCATGAAAGTCTTGCAAGGCCTCAACAAACTCAAGCAAGATGGAGTTTTATGTGATGTCACCCTAATAGCAGAAGGTGAGATGTTAATTTTATCAGATTTGCTGCCTTTCTTTCATGTTTTTGTCCAGTTTATGTATAATATTTAAATTATGCTTGAAGATTGTGATATTTTTATTAGACTTATAAGACCAGTTGACCTATTAGTGTTATTTATTTGGATCAGTTATTTAACAGAATCTACCCCACACACGAGATATCTCGTATCGCTGTATCTATTCTCAGGGCCCGCGACCAAGTTATCTCGGATCCAGGGCTCTAACTCCTGGTCCAAGTACGAGAATACTCGTATTTGATGTCACTGTTAAATTTATACCCGTAGCTCATTTATTTTGTGAAAGAACGACTAGTGGGAAGTTCCATGATGAAATCAATGGAACAGAGCCAAGGCCCTTTAACTATAGAGATGACCTTGACAGAGCATGCTGTGTATATGTACGACGTTTGTGTAAATAACACAGTAACATTGTAATTCATTTGATTTCATCAAAATTGTATTATTTCAGAGTGGTTTTTTTTTTAACTTTTATATAATGTACGAAGGAACTATCATTTAATAAGTGTATAGTCAAAGTTTCACAAAGGTCGGTGAAGAAATATAAAAATTAGAGGTGATCATATGCAACAAACACAACACAGCCTAGGATTGCTGGTCTGGCTAGTCAAGCAGCCTCAGCTCAGCTGGGCCATGACCGCGTCATGACCTCAGCTTGCGGGGGGGGGGGGGGAGATTCTGTTAAGCAGTTTC
The DNA here is from genome assembly GCA_033675545.1 of Elysia crispata. Taxonomy (NCBI): domain Eukaryota; kingdom Metazoa; phylum Mollusca; class Gastropoda; family Plakobranchidae; genus Elysia; species Elysia crispata. The sequence continues at coordinate 4,696 of JAWDGP010001379.1, forward strand.
AAGCTTAATGAAACTTATTTTATTTATGTTTGAAGTTTTTTCTTGTAACATACAGCTGAAAATGTTGATAAGTTTTTTTTTCATTTCTTTTTCCCATTACTTTCCAGGCACAAGATTCAACTGTCACCGTGTGATTCTCGTTTCCTGCTCTGATTATTTTCTCTCGATGTTCACAAGTGGGATGCGGGAGTGCAATCAGAAAGAAATAGAATTGAAAGGAATAACTGCAAAAGGTCTAGAAAAGGTTATTGAGGTGGTTTACACCTCTACTACCACCTTAGAAGGAGATGATATTTTTGATGTTATTGCTGCTGCCACTCATTTACAAGTGACTCCTGTCATTGAGTTTTGTGAACGCAACTTTCTTAGTGGTATGAACACAACAAATTTTTATGACTTTATCACAACAGCTAAATTGTACAGTATGCAGAATGCATTGAAGCAGATTGATGTTTTTATTGCACGCAATCTGATGCAGATAGCTAAAGAAAACACTCTGAATCTTTTAACCTATGAGCAAATGATAAGCTGTCTAAATAGTGACAAACTGTGCTTCCGTGAAATGGACATCTTTCATATTACGTGGGAGTGGCTACGTATGGATCATAAAAGACTGGTTCATGCACCCACACTTATGAAACTAATTCGCTTTCCTTTAATCCAGCCTGCAGACTTGGTCCATCAGGTACAGCGTGTAGAGTTGATGATGTCCAATCCAGAACTGCGACAAATGGTACTCACAGCACTCAACTACCATGTTGTCCCACACTCCCAACCTCTTCTTCACACTGCCTCAACTCGTCTTCGATCCTATGTGGAGCGACTGGTGTCAGTGGGTGGACGTGAAATTCATCCTAACCCTTGCTTGCATGACGAGTTGCTTGTGTTTGATTCCAAAATTACATCTAGCTCATTGTTGAATCGGCAAGAGATCGCATCTTTACCCAGTGCCCTGAGCCACATGCAGGTCTTAGTTTACAACAGCTTTCTGTATGTTCTGGGTGGTTGTACCACTCAGTGTGCTCATGGAGAGTCTGCAGTCAACTCAGTGCTTCGCTATGACTCTCGTTTTGACACTTGGTTTCAGGTTTGCCCTATGCTCAATAAGCGGGCTTATTTCTTTGCAGGAGCCCTCAACAATAAAATCTATTCAGTTGGAGGGAAATATAAGGATGGCAGTTTAGCGACTGCAGAATGTTATGATCCTGCAGAAAATACCTGGGAGCTCATTTCCTCAATGCCTATGTCATACCATGCCCATGCTGGTGCCACCTATGGGAACCACATCTTTATCTCTGGGGGCTACTCAGGCAATCACTTCACTCCTGACATGCAGCGGTATGATCCTATTGCTAACGCTTGGGAGGACATGGCTCCAATGCTAACACCTCGAGGTTGGCATGTCATGTGTGCCTCCCATGACAAACTGTTCGTTTTTGGGGGCTGCAACCTGAATGTTAATCAACAGGCTCAGCCAGTTATGCAGTCTGAATGCTATGATCCAGCCACAGACCAGTGGACCATTGTTGCCCCCTTATCAATATCACACAAGGAGGCCTCCTGCGTTGTCTACAGGGACAACATCTATGTGTTAGGGGGTTACAATGTGCAGACCAAAACTGGTCAGAAACTAGTTAGTAAGTATGATGTGTTCACAGGCATTTGGGAGACAGTTGGGGCTTTGCCTCGCAGTCTCACAGGTGTTGGATACTGTACAATAAAGCTCCCTTCATATGATCCAGAGGAACTGCAAGCAGAGGCTGACTAAACGAGCAAGATTTTTTTTACAGTAGAGCAAAGTGCAGCTGACATCAAAATTACTACTATTAAATTTACAGTGTAGTGAGTTTACATCTATAATCAGTTTTGACATGTAGATAAATCCATGTTATAAAAGTGAACATCCTGAGTTTTTACCGAATAAAACCTATTTCCCTAGGAAATAGCATGTTTAAAAGGCGGATGAAAAGGGCATTGCTATATTGTTTTCAACTATGGAATAACTAGTTTTCTCTCTTGTGAAATAAGGTAATGATTGATTACCTACTCTATAAAATTTGAGAAGTTATATTATAGAAGTTTTCTAAAATTTGTTTTGTTTCCCAAATAGCATTCTTGGTCCATATGTCCCTTTTTGTTTACTTTATTGTATATGTTGCAGGGTATCTGCAAACTGTACAGGTGTTTGACCTTTTAATGCTCTAACCAACTCCAGACACTGTCAGCTAAGGGTTACATAAAATTAGGCCAATCTGTTAGGTAGCCTGTGTAATAATTTGAAACTCACCCTCTGGAATACTGGTGACATGCATCTTGCATGAATGAGTTACTTAGGGTAAAAGCTAATGGAGTCTTGTTAATTTGTTTCATGATTCCGAACTGCTTGGACTGGAAAGTGTTAAGTAACATATATGTTTGTTCTGCGTCTAATGGTACAGGCTGTGGTGACATTTGAAATTTAAGATCTCTTTGAATAGTTGCATATGATATGTAAAATCAGGTTTAAATTTTATTTGATTGTTAATTTTGAATTTTAATTGAAGAGAATTTTTTCAAAACTCATATTTTTTTCAAAATTTTGAAACTAGAAACCTTCATACATTGAACAATGATTTGATGGTTAAAAAGGCCATCACTGATTTATTTTGTTTATCAAGATTGTTAAACATGTGCAGACATTAACAAAACAAAATAGCATTTTATTCTGCTGGATAAAAATACAATAAAAAGTCATTCATTACAAAGTTGTTGCCAATGTAAATACTCAATTTTTTGAAAAATTACACTTCAATTAGGTAGGAGTAAATCTTTGGTGTATTTTTTCTTTTGCTTTTGTTATATTTTTGAAGGGTTTTTTTGTCGTTATTTTTTACCGCAAGGTGAAGAGGCAGGGGGCAGACTGAACCTTTTTTGTTTTTGTTTTTTTTTTTTTTTTTGAAAAGTTATTTGGAATGCAAGGGAAGGTAGAGACAAAGTAGATAATGAACTAATAGAATACTTGGAGACAAATTTCAATTTAATGATAAGAATATGACTGTGCTCCATCCTCCTCCCCGTGCTTGTAAGAAGATTTAGATGTGTGGTGTAGAATACAATAACCCACTGTAACATAAATTATATGTGTGCCTCAAAATTCTTATAAAATAATTAAATATACATGCCAGGTTTGTAAAAATGTCTAATGATACATAGAAGTTCAAAAGATCATCCATATGCACAAATAACTTGTGTGGGAAAGCGAGAGTTTTAAATGAAACAGACTACATATAGATTATGATTGCAACACTCGATAAAAAATAGAAGTCAGTGAAAGAGATCAATGCACAAAGTCTAAGAACAAAGCACTGACAAGATGAATCGATACAGTACCCCAAATTATCCCTATATTTTCAATGGTTTTACTCTTCGTTTTTAGCTATTGTTTTGTTTTCTTCTTCATGTTTTTGTGAAGAAATAGGCAAAACATTTGTCATTTTCTATTTCAGAACTAATCGAAAGTATTACATAATATCAATATTCATCTCAAGACAGTTTGATGTTTTATTACTAAACTTGTGTTGTAAAGTTGGTAGGACAGTTGAAATAGCTAGCATGAATCAGCCAAAAAAGTGAAAATTCAACAATTTTGAGTCTTTGAAGTTTGATATCACCCAAAAGTCACAGCATAAGTGTGCCAATTATAAAAATAGGTTTGATCATTTGATTGTGAATTCATATAATCAAGAGGTTCAGTCTGTAATCTGCATCCTTATTGACTGTTTGATACATGGTAGTGTTTATAAGGTTTTATTTTAGTCCATTTGAGTTAAGTCTGTGAGTGACTCCAAAACGAATATATGTCTTCTCAGTTGAAAGAAAGCAGTTTTATGACAACTGTGATTTATTATCTATTTCAAAAGCTATACTGCATGTTACGGTTACACCCTTCTCTTGTATTATTTCCGTCGACGATGAAACAGTCATAAATTTGGCTTAAATTCTTGTTTAGTGGATGTATGATTACTGATGTAAAATGTAGTCTCACTGCACAGGTTTTATATCCTGATAGAGTAATTGGGATATAAATGCTTGTTCATAACCAGACACATAAGATTTCTTCACCTTCACCCCTGCCTCCTTGGAAGTTTGTATGAAAGAGCCATTCGAAGCAAAGTGTGAAATCAACATCTGTGGTATGGAAAGAAGAACAGAGGTTTGTCTTTTTTTCCAGTCAGCAATTCACAACACAAGCTATTTTTTATCTTTATATACTTTTTATCACTTCGTTTTTTTATGTTACGTGGCAGCCAATTTAATTGTGGATCATACAATTTTTCTTTGCTTTTTTGTGAAAAAGAGTGCATTTAATACATGCAAAATTAATAAAAAATTGTGGCCCAGAAATGCCAAAGAGTATCAAAATAGTACTATTAGAAAGTCTCTCACAAGCAGGTTTGTAGCCGTCTTTTTAGATTGCAACATTTCATTATACCATCAGGTTTTATATAATAGTTTTGGCTCTTACCTGTCTCAATGTTATTGCTTTTTATTTTTTTTAGACAATTTCAAAAATTGTCAAAAGCATTACCTTAAGAAATTTAATTTCATTTTTTTGTTTTTTAAGTTTTCTTTGTAGTTGTTTGATCTGATCTATGGTTAGTTGTGAATAATTTGGGGTGCAGCAATCGTCTTGAAAGTTTAATTTCATGAGTACGAGTAAATGGATATATTATGTGTTTAAAAAATGCAAAAAGTTTTTTTTTAAATATGCTTTTCAGTTGTAAAGGCCTTTTTTATTTTCGACTTCATTATCAAAGCTTTAGTTAAATAGGTGTGACGCCATATGTTTCGCATTCAGGTCATAGGCAGTAAATTAAGATGATAAAAATTTTAAAGATTTTTTTTTGCATGTCTTGAGTAACCTATGAGTGTTAGCGACAGTTTCTCTGTTTTATAAAACATCCAAATCCCCGCTGTTGAATACAATCAAAGCATTACAATTTGTACGGTATAGCTTTTTCAATAATCTGCTGTAAAATGTATAGGAGTTTAAATTGAAATAAATTTTATTTGCAGAAATAGCATATCAGTATGAAATCATGTTATCTGAAACCATAAGTAATGAACTGCATATAGCGTAAGATTTTAAAGCACTCTTATTCATCTCATGTAGTCAAGGGGAATCAAAACTGTGCAATTCTCTTTAGTCAAATTTCTCAAAATTGTTATTTGTTCGTTCTTTTGGCACTTAAGCCCTTGCATTATCAGAAACAGCCATAGGTGTTATTGTTAGCCAATCATGCATTTTTTTGTGTACCTGAGAAACTGATCCTCTAAAATCTGTGCAAATTTTTTGCTAATCTAGCAAAGAAGATAGATAATGTGACCTTGAACCAAAATTGTAGTGGTGTCCCAGTGAAGGAATCAATCGAAAGGTTTTTTTTTTTAGTTAATGATTAAAAATCTGAAATTCAAGATGGGTTCTATGTTTCATGTATCAAATAAAATCAGAATTTGACCCAAAAACTTGTGCATTTTGGTAAGTAAAGAGACTGAAAATGTTGCCAGCAATAAATCTAAATAGAGGCATAATAACGAATAAAATTAACAGCAGCCTGTTATTTCATGGTTCTAGAGATTTGAATTAATACCAGTTGGGATTGGTCTAGACATAAATCTAGCTAGGTGCCAGATTAACATTCTTTTGTCTACATTCTATATCAGACTTACGTTTTTCTCCATGTCTTCACACTTCATTTCCTATCTTAAGTCAAGTAGCTTAATAACTTAACTTGCTTATAAGTACACAGCTCATAAAATTAAGGTTTAATTTTTTTTTAATTAAGTTTTATGCCAAAACATATGACATTTTCTTTTTAACAAATTCAGAAAGTGACAACTGTATTGTAATAAAAAAAAATTAATATGTTTCAGAAGTTCACATTTAGTTGTTAATCCTTTAAATAATTTTTTTTTTATATTTTAAGTGGCTTTCTTTGTAATTGTAAACAAATAACTTGACACTTAATTTTTTAAATTGCAAAAAGGGGTTCAATTCAAGAAAAAACCAGAAGCAAACATTTTACAATATATCATGTTATCAGAAATTTGACTCAATGTTAGAATGAAATATACGAAATAATATATTGGAACTTTAGTAAAGATTTTAGCAATCGACATATTTTGCATGTAATTCAAGATGAATTCTAAAAAGTTAAGTTTACAATGGAGACTGCTTAAATCAAATTCTGATGATCTAAAACAGTAAATCAGAACCCACTAAATATTCCCAGTTTTTTTTACCTTTAGCAGAATTAAGGGTAGTTTGAAATCAAGTAGAAGGGCTTATAGTACTTAAAACTAATAGTCACGATCAGATATCTAAAGATTTTTAAGCAGATAAACTTGTTTACAAAATATATTAAAGGGCTTCGAATTTCATCAAATCAGTTAGCACGAAATGTGTTATAATTCTGACATTGATTATTTTAGGGAACAATCTTGTTCATTTTGTTCCAAAGTGTGAAAATATTTATCTCATTCATGGTAGAGTACATAAAACCCCTTAAACAACAAATGCATATATTATAACAAAGAAAGGTGCTTAAACTTCAGCAATTTTATTAACTCAGGAGGGTTTTTGTCTTTTTACTTGGATTCTTGAAAAGATTTTGAAGTCAAGAAATATACTGTCATTTAATTTTAAGAAATACTTATTCTAAGAGGAGTTGCCAAATTTTAGGTTTGCTTGAGAGAAATTTTTGGGCATTTTGATTTGTATTGTACCCAATTTTGTTTCTTTTATTTTTTATTTATTTTTTTTTTTGTTTTAATAGTGTATATATGTTAGGTAATTTTGGACTTCTTGAAATGCTTCATATTAATCTGAAACGATGAAATATCCTGTTTCGCAAAGCTGAAACTAAGGGAGGGTCAGATTAAAGGGGCTCAATGGCTGCATTACATTCAAAACAGTGGTAGCTGGGAAAATAGATAAGGAACTGTGGTATGTGACAGTGAAAGACTAAAATGATGTTATATTATGAATGGAGAAATTTAATTCTTATTTTCTTGTGTTTTATACATGTATTATCAATAAAGATATAGCAGAGAATTTCAAGTCCATAAATTACAGCACTGCCTGTATTCCTGAATTTTGGATTGGATTTTTGGGTGGGTTTTTGGTTGTTTTTTTAAAGGTGTGCATTAAATAAGTATATTTTCTGAGCAGATGTGCATCTTTGTTCTTTCAGCAACTTTGAAGAAGACGAGAATTCAAGATTGTTATCCTAAGGGCTCAGTGGGGCATAATTTTTTCCAACCCTCACCATACTTTTGTGTTTTCTAAGCTTCTTTTCTTTTATTTATTGACTAATGGTATGAAAATTTATTTTAATTTAGATAATTCATTTCAGTAAAGGCAAAGAAAATTGAAAAGTCATTAGAACTAGAAGTCCAATTTTTTTTTAAAATGTTATAAAACTTAAATTTGAAATATGGAATGGAAAAAAAATACATATGCTGCATGTGTTTGATTTTTATGTCATATTAAGGCATATCTCTATGCAAGTTTTGCCATAATGATTATGTACATTATATTTCTTTTAGCTTAATCATATGAGTCATTGCAGTGTGATAGAGTGCTACCTCATATTTTTTTTTTTTTGCATAATTCAAATTGATATATTCCAAGACAAAAAGTATTCCTAAATGGACCTTAAAGTTACCCATCTTTTAAAAAATCTCAATTTCATTAATCGTTCTTTTTTATTTTTTTATTTTTTTATTTTTTTTATTTTTTGTGGTTGATAATTTTCAAGTCAATAAATATATTTAAAGTTTTAGGTCAATTCATGTGTTAAGTAGATCTGGTTACATATATATATGTATGTAGATTTTGACTCTATAGAGTGTAATTTCGTATTAAGACTATGATCAAAAAAGAAATTTGCCAGTCTTTGCTCCAGGACTTTATTCTGATTTTGAGTGTCTTTTCTTATTTCAATGCCTTCATGCTGAAGAATACGAATTGAGGTAAACAAGCAATTTGAATTATTTGAAATATGTTTACTATATTGTTGTAGTGAGGAGGCTTAAAGCATTTGTATATAAGGTTGTTGTTACAAAGTTGATAAAATTCTGACTGCTAGCACCAGGTCTGTAGGAATTGTACATAGTTTAATATTTTTCAGAATCAAGCTTTGTGTGTGATGAATTTGAACTTTATTTAATTTTAAATTCAGAATGTACGTCTATTGAATGTAGTTTGAGAGAGCTGGTTTGTTAAATCAATCTGTTTATGTAGCTTTTTGTACATGATTTTTCTTCTTTTTTCTGGTTGAAAGACTCTTAGGCTCAGACAGCCTTTTACATGATATGCTACCAAATAAATGTGCATTATGATAAAAAAAAATGTAAATGGAGTCAATATTTTTTTGGGTGCCATTTGATCTTTTTTGTTGCTTGCTTTTGTTTTGTTTTTGTTTTATTAACTGAAGCCATTGACACTAAAGCAGGTTTTTACAAGTCTTAAACACCAAGATGTTTGGAAGCAGCATTTCAAAATGTGTAGAAAAAATACTAATTATAATATATTGCATTTTACTATCATAAAAATACTTCATAAATTAAACCATTCAAGGGCCAGCAACAAATTTGTTAAGTGCAACTTTCTTTTCATCAATTTTTATGGGCGATAAGCTGAGCAAGGAACTTTCAGTGATCCAAATACTTTACCAGGGTTAAAAGGGAAGTGGCTTTGTTTAAAAATCATGAATGCTTATGATTTAATTTTGTAAACTGAATTATATACATTCAATCTGATACCAAACAAACACAAACCATAAATGTTGATTTTCTAAAAGTCTGAGAAAAGATGTCTATATGATCCCCAATAATTTGTAGCAAACGAAAGCTAAGCTCAGCAAAAAAAACTCCACTGCTGGACAATACACATGGAGACTTCTCAAGTCCTTTGCTTAGCCCTGTTACCTTGAGGCTTTAATCATCCAGATTTGTTTTTGCAATTTCAACTAGTTTGGAAAACGGACATGGTGGGAAATATCCTTAATTGTGGGCAAGAATCTCTGCAGTCCCTGTTGAGATTACAGAGATATTCAGTCACTTTCCACACAACAAATTTTGTATGGACCAAGCCATAACCTCCATCTTAGCAAGAGACACACTCTGCCACATTTCCTTACCTTGGCATTTGTAAGTTTGTCACTCCAAAGAGGCTGCAGAATAAGTCTGCCTATGTGACCTTGTCCATATAGAGCACAAGTCACAATTTTAGACTGGCTTATATCTTAAAGCAGTGAGATCCAATTAATGTCAACTTGTAGATGACTTTTTATAAACCCTAAAACTCATTAATTACAACCAAATGTGTATTTTTGCATGAAAATTAACTCCCAGGCTTTCTAATACATTCTATTATTATCATTGATCACACCTTGAAAGTGACTGCAAGCTGCACAAGAGCATCACTAAAATTTTTCATTTTTTTTGAGGAAAAGCACTAAAAAAGAAATTTTAAACCTTGGACTATAAATAAAGGTCACAACAACCTATCTAGAACAATACAATTTACAAAACAATAAGTTTCACACGAATGAGCAGTTAATTCTCTGGCATGGTTTTTTGAGAAACACATGTATATTTGAAAATCAAAAATACATTTTACCCTGCTAAGTCACAGATGCTTGTGGACACTAAAATCACTTCAGATCATCAAAACTAATGTATATAAAAATGAGATTTTTAAGTAGGCATGTTCTTGAAATCTTACAAACTTTTGATTCATGCTTTTCTCTCGTTTGAACATGTAGGAGTTTTTAATTCAAATTATCCATTAAAATGTTGTAAAACTTAAATTTGTGGCTATTTCAATTGACTTACTCGGTTACTGAGATCATATAAGCAACATGCGTTTTTAAATGAAAAACTATCAAAGCTCATTCGAAAAACAAAATAATTACTGGGAAGAAAAGAGCATTCTTTTTCATTTAATATTCCACATGAAAGTATATCTTTTAACAGTTACATGTATTTTGTTTAAGGTTGAATGATAACTATACAACCATATTATTTTTTAGTAGCAATTAAGAGAAAGAATTTTTAAAAGACTAACATAAATTGAAATGATTGTAAATAAAACTTATTTTTTTAAATACGTTTGCAAAGTGCTTAATATCCTCTTTAACTAGCAATGAAGAGAATGGGATATTGTTCATAATACCACTTTTGAAAGTGTTTGATGATCAAGCTGTGTTCAGTCATTAAATACGGATCTTTAGTTTTATTGTTCATCAACTCCTCGATCCCTTTTTGAACTAAAGTAAAGGTTTCAACAAAAAATTAGATTCAGTAATCATGCTTAAAATGTTCATCAAACATTTAATCAAATCTCTGAAAATTAACTTTGAATTGCTGCCTTGTTTCATGTAGAGAAAAAGTTAAAAATAATTTCAAAAAGGGGGCTTTTTCTGATTGTCATAAAAAAGAAGTTATTAGAATATTTATCATTACAATAATTACTAAAACTATCATTACTTCATGTAAAATTTGTAGTAGAAGTAGCACCAACTTCTTAAAGATAAAAATAACAAAAAATTAGTACATCCATAGTCCAACACCCACTTGGAAAATAAGAAAATAGATGCTGTTGAGTAACTAAGGTGAAATTATTGGAACAGATGATAGACTTCCTTTTAAAGCTTGGATGAAAAAACCTCTTGCTGAATTATTTGTGTTCATTGTGCATGAAAAAAAAAATAGTCATGGATTTATTTGCTTTAGTTATGTCAAGTTAGATCCATTACATTTATACTTGTATGATAACTATTAAGGATTTACCATAAAAAAAAAGTTGGCCTTGCCAATAACACTGCAAATAGAGGCTTCAAAGGAGACTTCAAGGCTTCTGAAACACCCATAACAGTCCTTCAATTATTTCTGGTGAGATAACTAAGAAAAAAATTAAGTAAAAATTACCACTACTATGAGTTATCAATACAGTTTCTAATTTAAAACTTTTTTTTTTAAATCTTATTTTTGCAAGAAAATATCAAGAACTTGCATGCCATCCATTTTTTGTGCAGGGAGGTAAAACTAATTTCTGCCATTGATTATATCTTGTATGTGTCAATTAAGATTTGAAACCAACAAAAATTGCTTTAATTTTTTTTTACATTCTTTTGCTCCTCTATTTTGTGTTGCAAAGGCACTGAAGCATGTTTTCAGATCAATAATTGAATATAAGTATATTAATTTGGAAGTGTTGTTCTTCTGCATTATTTTATCTGACATGTGATTGAAGAATGAATGCATTACATTCTACAGCTAGGATATCTCATGTTGAATAAACATATTTTATTCTCATTTGTTTCAGTTTATATAAATGATAAGACATTAAAGAAAATAGAATGATTAGGGAATACATGTACACGTGTATATGGAAGCATTCATCACATGGCACTTAAATCTCCTTTCACAAATGGGTACATAGTTTCTGGAATTTACTGTTACTTACAAATGATAATTGCAAATTACCACATACATTTGAAAACAAAATTGGTAACTTGTATCACAAAAATATTCTGAATATCACATTTTTAATTTTTGTCATGTCTACTTCAATATATGTAACCAGTGAGTGACCTAGAGGGGGTGAAAGGTGGGGAGAGAGATTAAGCACACTCTGACTATTTAGTTCTTGGAGTAGTATCAACATTAATATTTTATGGCTGGGATATGATCTATTTCTAATAACAAAGCTCATTGTGGAATCTTGATAACTCAACAGGGATAATTCCAAACTTTCCCTTCAGCCTGTATGTATTATACTGTAAACTGCAAACAATTGACATTTTTTTTTGTTCACATCCCTTTTGCTTTCACTCTCTCTTTTCCAATCTTCTTATGAAATAAACCTTTACAATAAGCCCTGTAAGAAATGTTTTATGGGGCATTACACATCTTGATTGATTGTATTTAAATTCACAGAGAGATTCACAAAGCTTGAACTCTCGTAATTGAACTTTATAAACCACTCACAAATATCTAAAAAAAAATATCATTTCTACATAGCTTGCCTCTATTAAGGTCAAAGTATTAGGCCTTCAGTAAACATAGAAAGGAGGAGTGGAAAAAATAAGGATGATCATTTCTCTATTGGTAAAATTTGTTCTTTCACTTTGTATATATCAAATACCCTTTTCCCTTTTCAAATATGTTAAAATAAAAGCTGCACCAAAAATACAATTTCTGTAAACCCTAATGAAAACATATGCTTACAGTGAACTAGCTTCGTTAAAATCAATCTTTCATCATCATATAAGGATCCCCTTACTTTATTTACCACACCACTGCAGGCTGGTAGTTGCTCAAGGGTATGAAACCTGTGTTAAGGTTGTCAAAAAAGAGGAATATTGCCTTGAGAATGTCAAAGAAGAATCTGCAAAAAAGTTGTAATTATCTGTATCAGCATTTTGATTGAGACCAGTGAAATGAAAGAGATGGTGCCTTTTTCTTCAGGAATAAATATACACTTTCTCCAGTAAGATAGAGAGTTAATAATAGAAGAAAGAGAATACAGGAATAAAGTTTATCTGAAGCCTTCGCTATCAGAAAAAAAAAACATGGGACAGAATCACACATCATGAAATTGACATCGATAAAATTTCTTAACTATAATTAAGTTCATTTTTTTAGATGATAGGATATAGTCCCCAATGTACTGGAAATAAATTGAATTATTCTCTCAAAACCTTGTGATGAATATGGATGAAGACCACAAAACAAAACCAACATTTATTTTAACATTTTAATGCCCATATTGTGATACAGTCAAGAAAATATCAAAAGTTTCCTAGTGTAAGTTATCACAAAATATAGTTATAAAGCACTTTCTGTTAACCTAAAACATATTCACTGCAGCATATGACAGAAATTCCTACCCTTATAATACATATGCATGCAGAAGTATAGATATCACACAGGATACGTTTTAAAATGATTTTTAGATTTTAGATTTGTTGAGACTACACCACTGAAAATGGAATAAGTATAATTTGTTTTTTTTTCTAAATTAATATCAGAAAAGAAGAGATCATGTTCAAGGAAAATTCCTTTGTTCATTTGCTACTATCAAAAGAGCTGCATTCAGGGTGAAAGCAGCCACCATTTGAAATATTAAAAACAGTACTTTTAAATAAATATGGCATTTCTTTTATTTTTCCTTTTTACTTTACATTAAGAATGTTGGAAGGCTTTGCTAAAGGATGAAAATTTATCTCTTAGTAACAATCATGGTAAATAGATCACACTTCTTTCATCATGAAAGCAATTTGTATTTATTAAAAAAAACAAAAAACAAAAACAAATATACTTGTTCAGTTTACAATCTAATATTTTTTATAACATTGCAAGCTTTACCCAGATCCATCTTTCAAATCTTTTATACAAAACACACCTTGTCTTAACTTCTGAGTGAACCATGAAAAAGGTTCTACGAAATGATGGGATTCACATGGATGTTTGAATGGCAAAATTTAAAATATTTTGTCGCTATGTTCTACTAAATACTCATTAAGACAGGCATAAAAAATCTCTTACAATAGTTTATTACAGTATTATTTCACAATGGTCTGTCTTTCCACTAGTTTACGGAATAAGCCATCTTTAAGGGACAAGAGTCCTTGATAGGTGCCATTTTCCACTACTTTCCCCTCATCAATGACGATTATCTTGCTGGCAGACTTGATAGTAGACAGGCGATGAGCTATCGTGAGAACTGTGCGTCCAACCATTAATCTCTCCAGCGCTTCTTGAACCAGATACTCACTCTCTGCATCAAGGGCACTGATAGACAGAATGAACATTATGAAAGCAAGACAGGCCAAGAAACATGTGATCAACACTGGCTTGCTTCATTGCTCTTGATTTTTTTTTTTTTTTTTTTTAAGAGATAATATCCATATCAACCTTCCCATATCCTTTCACTAACACATTCCCTGGAAAAAAAGGTTTGAAGTGTCTTTCCAAAAAATATTGTTGATGAACCACTGATAATATTAATACTCTGGAGAGAAAAAAAAGCTTGCACATGCAATCAAAATTTTAAAGAAAATTAAAGCTACAAACCTTGTTGCCTCATCTAGAATTAGAATCTTTGGATCCTGAAAAGTCAATGTGAAAAGAAAGTAAGTCAATTCAGCCAAAAAATTGGTTATGCTAAGCCCTTGCCATAAAAATGTTTACAACTCAAATGGTACAAGTAGTATATATCTTAAAATACTGTTGACAATTCCAGCATAAATTCCTCACAAGATGTATGGATGGGTAAAATTGTTTGAAGAAAATTTGAATTTCAGTGGACTCAATCTACTTGAAATAATGAAAATCAAGTACCAGCAAACTTAGCCATTCCGTAAGCAGTGGTTAAAAGATTTGATATGACCATCTTCTCAAGAACAACTACCAATTATCTCATTTGAGACTGGCACTGGTTGTGAAAATTCAAAGTCATTAAGCACATCTGTAAACCCTGCTTCAAGTTAACCTCTCAGCTACACTATTGATATCTTAAATTTAAAGATTTAAAAAACAATTTTTTCTATTCTTTTCATATGTGAATTTCAAACATTCATTTTTTTTGTGAAAGTTAAGTGAAAGTAAGAAATATAATATTGCTTAAACGCAAGTCACTGACCTTAAGTATTGCTCTTGCTATTGCAATTCTTTGTCTCTGCCCACCTGTGAGGAAAAAAGTTAAAAATTCTAGGGGACCAAAAAAAAAAACTAAAGCTATAAACATATTTTCTTTGAACTTTAACAATTTTGTAAGGAACAGTACAGCATCTGAAAACCAATCTACAGCTTGATATTCCTTTTACAGTTTTTGATTTAACGCATTTTAATGCACATCAACACATTTATTTTAAGAAAAGAAAATACCATCCTCATAATTAAACAAGACAGAAAAATTGATGTTTTAATATAATAAATGATTTTATTTTAATGAAAATGACTACTTTTGGGACTCAAAATTTTGTCATCTCTATTTTAACAGCCAACTGACATGCCACAAAAGAGCAAATGGTCTTTTTTTCATCTTCCACTTTTTCTCAAGAAAATATTCTTGGAGTCTCAGGAAAACTTGTATCATAAAGGTATGTCATCACTTCATAATGCAAGATGATTAAAAAAATGATTATTTTACCTGATGGTTATGACATGTAATTAAAAAACTGTGAATGATTATAGATGTTTCTGACCGTTCTCCCCTGAAAATATCAAGTGTATCATTCTATCTTAAAAAAGGAAACACTTAAGAATTTATATGAAAAAGCATTCCAACCTTGGGAAATATCAGAACAATCACAAGGATTGAAAAGAAACAATTCACACATACACATACTTACCAGAAAGCATCAAACCTCTTTCACCAACAAGAGTATTGAATCCATCAGGAAAATTTGAGACAAAGTTGTATGCGTTTGCTTTCTTTGCTGCATCAATAATTTGATCAATCTGCACTTCATCTGGCTTTTCAGAGCCATAAGCTATATTGTTTGCTATTGTAGTTGAGAAAAGGATAGGTTCCTAGAATGAAAAATTGAAAAAAAATTAGGATCTTCTGAATATCTCTATGAAGCTCAAAACCACATGAATGCAAATGATTGGTTACAATTTCAAAGTAAAACATTAACCAGTCTGTATCTTAATCCATGCAACCTTTATTGCATCACGCATTGAAAACGACTTTTAATAGTTATATGATAAAAATTGTAGCAATGCTTTTTCATTTTATTTTGATGGAAATATCAATAATTCTATTTGTATGAATAGTACACCTTCAAACTGATGTATTATCATCATATCTTTCATTCAGTTCACAAGAATTGAATTTAACTATTTACACAGCTACATACTTTCATTCCAACAAATCCAGTCAAGCACAGATTCCATGAATTCGAAGGAGAATTTTGAGGAAGCTGTGTTTGAACATTCTATTTTAGCACTCTGGCCTTGAATTTGCGTTTGAGACAGCTTTTATCGATATTTTGGAGTGGGTTAACAACGTTTAGAGGCTACATATTTTCTTCGTTCCGTAGCATTACAGGGATACCCCATTTGTGTTATTTTCCCTACTTTTAGTGCACGTATTTCAAATAGCGGAATGAAGACAGATACCTCCAAAGCAACTCAATCTGTCATTTCCAACTCGTTTTATGTGAAAACTTATCTTCAAACCCCAGAAGTTATCAAAGATCAAACTCTTGATGGTAAATTTGCTAAACTCAAAGTCACAAAGTTCTTACAAGATCTGTAGATGTATAAATTCAATCTAGAATGGAAATTCAAATACAATGAAAATTGCTTTTTCCTGAATAACTTTAAGCCAGATAAGGGCTGTCTGTCAAGGCAAAGCTAGACCTAATTCCACCAGAGGATACGACAAAGGGTTGAACACGAAGCTTACTATAGTCAGTCCAACATTTTAACTTCCGAGCTATCTGGTGTCCTAGCCATAAGTAAAGAGATCTTACCCGCCATTTTTTTTTAACATTCATGTACTGATTGATTGAGCACGAAGTGAGCCCAGACAGATTTACACTACATCATTACCCATGTCTTGCACTAGTGGGACGAGCAAATCTTGTTTACAATCAGCCCCTTTGAAGTCTTAGCAACAGATAATCCTAGCAGGCGCTGACAGGCAGCTGATGACAAATGCATCGGACAAAGCTACAGTAAGGTGGGAAGGGAGAATGGGTGTCTCTTTCCCTGGCGACTAAGGTCAGTTTGGGCCGTTTGTCCATGAATTGTTTCCACACAGTGAAAGGGAAAGGTAAGGCAAGCTTGTTTGAAGAATGATAACAGCTGTGCAGAGCACTTGATCAACATTTACAATCAGTGAATGTGATGAAAAGTCAAAGTCTGTCAAATTTCTTGTTTTAACTTCGAACTAGTGAAACAAAAATGTAGAAATAAGAAGGGGAAAAGTAATGAGTTTGGCGAAGAAATTTGTGATTTCAAGGATTCCGTGTTCAATCTAATTGTGCTCTACGGTACAGTGATCTCACAACAAATATTGCAATTAATTCTACACCATTATATTTTGTAAAAAGTCAGGTGTTTAAAGTTATTAATTAGCACTTTGAAACTTGTACAATTGTTCAAAATTTCGCAAGTTGAGAAAAGACTTTAAAAACTTTCAGATTATCAAAACTATAGAGTTTACAAAAAAAGTTTTTTTAAATGTGAAAATCAGAATTTTTATTGTCACACCAAGTAATACAAACCAACACACATTTAATAAGTAATAAACAAGATAACATATAAAAATTGTGACATATATAAGGTTGGATACAATATTATCTTTTCAAACAAACCTAAATAAATAAAACATAAGTTTTAAGTCATTTTTCATATACAAGTAATAAAATATTTCTAATGCGTGAAAAGCTTCTCTTCATGTTGTACAGGTTTAAAAAAAATTTTCTGCGTGAAAAGCTTCTCTTCATGTTGTACAGGTTTAAAAAATTTTTTCAACTTCAAAATGAGAAAAAGCAAAAATGGACATTGTTCAAATTAATTTAGAATTCCCGTAACGCACACAAGATACTTTATAATATAACAAAATTTTCTCTTTATTTTTGTCTTCAAATTCAAAATGGTTACAAATCATCTCTTTTTTTTTTTTTTTTTTTCAACAATCCAATATATGCCTGCATTATTGTAATTTGTTTTGAAGATCTGTAATCTAGCCTTTCTCCATTAGTCAGATTCATTTTTGCTTTAGAATGTACTTACTTGGCTGACAGTGCCAATCTTAGAGCGTAACCAACTAGGATCTAGCTGGCATATATCTACTCCATCAAGACATACTTGGCCTACAAAATAAAAAAAACCCAAAATGTGAAAGACAAATTTACTTTAGAAATGTTCTATAGTTGATCTGTTCTTATTGCTAGTTAAATTTTGAATTTTTTCAATGTTAAAAATAAAATTTTTTATTTTTTGTTCAAAATTTCTTTGACAAATTACTGTTAGTGTAAATTAAGAGACATAGCTATTTTCATAAAGAGTCAAAACTAATGAGTATGTGGATTAAGTGAGACACCATCAAATGTAATTATACTTACAAGCTGCAAACCCCGTTCTACAAACAGGATCATGGTGTCAATTTGCCGGGGATGGGGTGCGTGTGCGTATTAAATAGGATTATGTATGGTCTTTATATCTACCCTTTTACTTAAATAATCCAGATATATGCCTCCACCTACCCATCTTTACCTAGGATCTAGACATCTCGTTAATTCTTATTCTAATTACAAAATTTAGATAGAGAACTTAAATCCTTTTGGGATAAAGGAAATCGACTAATTCTATACTTTCACAATAATTGACATTTTTAGTTCCGTTTAAACGCTTATTAGAAAGCTTTGAATTTTCCATTAAAGTGCACTGCCTTGAGGGAATTCTTAGACATTTAAACCATACTAATTATAATGAAACTTTAAAAAAAAATCCATAAGCCTAAAAGTAAAATCTAGATTTCTCTTGTTGTAGAACTTAACCTCTTGATTTGGGTCTAGCTGCTGTAAATATCTAGGCCCTAGATCTAGAATCTATGTAGAAGCAACTTTTTCAGATTCTTTACTTAGACCTTACACTATATCATGTAGATTTAGATCTAGATCTATTCCATTCCATACGGTTTTAGATATGCCCCCGCCTACATTGTATGCATACTTTCATCTCTAACCAGCAGTGCTTACAGGAAATAGTTCGTACATTCACATTTTTCTTTTAAGAAAATAATAATCACATTTTTGCCTTTAATTTTCGACAAATACTATTTTGGTGAAAAATAATATTACCACTCCAATCTTCAGGACAATTTACAACTTGATGCCAAATTTGACGATCCTAGGTGGTCTAGAAATGCTCAGTTAGATGGTCCTCATTTTTCCCCTAGCTCCATAATATATAGAGGAGCATTGCAAATAACTCCGTGTTAAATAGATGTCAAAATTATGAGAAGGTAAAGATCCATGTTTGTCAGTATTATATCCTCACCTTCCTGTGGGTCATAAAATCGCAGCAGTAATGAACTGAGAGTGGATTTTCCAGAGCCACTCGGGCCCACCACAGCTGTAACTAATCCTGCAGGAATCTCTAGACTTAGATTAGAAAATATTGACATATCTTTTCGAGATGGGTAGCTGAAGTAAACATCCTTGAAAGACATGTTCCCTTGAATACTGGGCAGAGTAATAGCTGGTTTGTTTACATGATCCATCTCTGAGATAAAATCACCATCAGGGATGGAAGAAAAGGAGATAAAGAAAAAAATTGAATAAATTTAGCATGTCATGTGATAGCCAAATTATAAAATTTTCTCCACATTGAATTCAGATTACATCTCTTTCTAGGTCTCTTTTTTGTGTGTGTGTTTTGCAGTATGGTAATCACCTTCTATCACAACAAACTAAGAAAGAGCAAAGCAGAATTTTCAAAGTCAAATTGTTTTGTACTAATGCCAAATTTGCATTTATTGATTAGAAAAGGCAGAGAGAGAGAGAGAGAAAGAGGAGTAATGAAGGAGAGGGAGAGAACCTGAGACAAGGCAAACAAAAGGATAAGAGAAAACATTAAATATCTTATTTGAAAAAGTTGGCCCATTCATTACAACTAAAAAGGACAACAAAAAACAAGGTTGAATACTGGGGGGGGGGGGGAAATTGGATGCTACAAGGCTGTGACAGTAACCAGTTCTTGTCAATGAGTAATAAAAGGATGGTTTTTTTTTTATTTTGCTATTTTTTTTATTTTGAAGAACATTGAGTTATGACACCCATATATATGGTACAATGAGTCTTTCACATACCAATAGATGGTTGCCTATCAATGAGCTGCCAAATGCGATGGCTGGCAGCAATTCCTCTGTTCATCTCTGTGTAAAATGATGTCAAACCTACAAGATGGCCAATAAAATGAAGCGTGCGTCAGAGTCAAAGAATTTCAATTGTAATAGGTTGCCATTAAAATATTTGAGTCTTCTCATGGAACCCTAGTGGACATACCTAAATACAACAATGCTTTTTTATATAGATCAGAACACTGTTTGATTACTGCCAGTTTTGGAAATTTGCACTGGTGCTTTTCATCAAAACATTCATCCAATAAATTTACATATGATGCAAAGAAAAATTTGTTTCATAAGTAAAATCAACATTTTTTTAATTTCTTTTTACTCCATTAACACTGAAAATGCATAAATATATGCTCTTTGTTGTGCTCATATTTTCTGCTCATTAAAGGGTAACGCTTAAAGTAATAGTCTCATTTTGACCAATTTGGAATTTAAGTTTTCATCCATGGATTTTTCACAAACCATCAAATTTATGCAAAAGTAGCAACTCTACTTAATATAATATAAGACAATCAAACTAATGAAAAAAAAAATTGAAAGCCACTCACCACCAAGAGCAACACCCACATATGTTGCGTAAAGAAGAAAAGATGAAAGATCACCAACAGTCATGTTGGACTCTAACATCATGAGGCCCCCAAAGTAGAACACCGAGATTACAATAACGTTTCCTGAGAATCCTGTCTGAAAACACATTGAAAAGGACAGCTTATTCAAAATCAAATTAATAATGAGTAAATAGATCTCACTCCTCCACTATTTTCAAAACCAAGTTACAAATGATCCTCCATGATTATTTTAACATTTTCAGTTGAACAGAAAAAATGTATGATGACGAATGACCTCTATTGGGTCCACAATATCTCTTCTTCTGTTAATTGGTGTAACTTGTTTATTATGGAAGTTTCAATACATTGGCAACAATATTACAACAATCAAAATTTCTGACTAATTTAAGGTAACTCACAAATCCCCAAAAGAACCCTCGTGCTAGGGATTCTTTATATGACAGTTTCAAGACTCTCTCAATACCCTCAGAATATGCTTCACACTCTTTTCTTTCATGAGCAAAGGCACGCACGGTTCTGATGGTTGCTATTCTTTCTTCAGCAACCTGCAAGACAAAAAATGAGCTTGGAATCTTGCCTGTAAATTTTCTTCAATGTTCTTCAAAACAGCCTAGATGTGATATACAAAGCAAAAAAAAAATAATAAAATGAAATTTATCATTGAATTTATATATATGTTTATTGTAAATGCAGAGCATTAATTAGCTATTTCTGAGTTGGGATATTCAAGGATTCTTTTTGACATGTTGGCATTGGACTGCATCACATGGCCCGTTTACTGAATGATTTCTGAGGAAACATTCCAAAACTTTATTGTATTGTCTGTTCACAAGGTTTATTTTATTTGGATTAAGTATGTAGAGCTTGGTTTTACTTTCTTCAACTAAATTATTTTGACAAAAAAGTTACCCCAATGAGTTTGCAGTGGTTTATAACTTAAAGCAAGATGTATTTACCCAAAAACATGGTTAAAAACAAAAATA
Source organism: Elysia crispata (assembly GCA_033675545.1). Classification (NCBI taxonomy): domain Eukaryota; kingdom Metazoa; phylum Mollusca; class Gastropoda; family Plakobranchidae; genus Elysia; species Elysia crispata. The sequence goes on from JAWDGP010001379.1 coordinate 26,172, forward strand.
AGTGAACATCATTTCAATTCCTTCAGTAGAATGTTATTCAAAAGATTTTTAAAGGTTGCAAGAAGACAGAGTTGATTCATAAAAATTTAAGGCAAAAAAGCTTGGCTTTCTGAACTCTTTACGAGTTTAAACAATAGAAACATATTATTTTAGAAAACAAAATTTCCAAGGAATCAGACATTTCCTTTCTTTAAGACATGTAAAATCTCAATTTATAAAAATGAAAACATTTATTTACAAAATGGATCTCCTTTTTTGCCTATCATCAAAAATAAAATGCTAACAACTGACTAAATCATATATTTTAATCCTCTCACATAATACAGAGATCTTTAACAACTATAAAGGTCACATGTTGGAAATGCAATATTTTATAGATTATTAATAAACATTTAGGACCTGTCCATAAATTAAAAGTAAGACATAAGTAAATGCACAAAAAAAAGTTAATGTCAAAAAGTCAGTATGTGTATACATATATATATATATATATATACTCATAATTACTGGATATAAAAATAAAACATACATGGTTGTAAAAAAAAACAACTCATTAATCACAATTTGGCTTACTTGTGTAGCATTGGCTAGTGAATCTTGAACCTGTTTGGTGATCTTCCTGAGGTATCTCCCATAAATTATAGATCCAATGGCCACAGGAGGCACAATTCCCAAAGATATCAAAGCAAGCTTGGCTGATACAAAGGTCTGTTAAGAGCAGAATAAAAAAAAAAATCTTTAATATGGAAAGTAGTTCAAATGAGAGACAAGCTGACTCATTCAGTTTGTTTACACTTTCTGCTTGGTCATAAGAATCAAAACTTAATTGAGCCATCAAGCCATCTGTTGCACTTTGTATTACAATTTACATCTAATCCAATTTCAGTTTTTTTAATAATAATTTTGAGTATAATTTAACAAAATTCATTCTTTTCAAGAAAAGTAAAGAGAAATTATGCTTAGATCTTCATTTTATATATTGACATCAAATTATTTTTTTTCAAGATTCTTAAATTATATCTTTTAGCATTTGATGGAAGTTAAAACGTGAGAGGGTATTTGATTCCTAAATTCTCTTCTCTTCCCTCTCAAGTATAACAAATCTGCAAAATAAATGCATTTAAATTAAGATTTTCCTATTGATTGCCCATTGCATGGCTTACCATCATGCCTATTCCTGCAGTTACTTGAAAGAGAGCTCTAAGACCATCTGATATGTTTTGAGACAAGGAGCTGGCCACTACAGTGGTGTCTGATGACAGCCTATTGATCAGTTCTCCGGTTTTAGTCTTATCAAAGAAGCCAACCTCCTGACGCATGATACTGTTAAAGAGTGTCCCTCTCAGTCTTCTGACAATTCTTTGACTTGCTGTCTGTAGAATGTAAACCCGTCCGAAGTTGGCCAGTCCTCCCAACACAAACATGCCAAGCAAAACACTGCAGACTTGGTTCAACTGAGACATCATATGTTCCTTATCTGACGCGTGAATAAGGTCAATAATTTTTCCTATGCAAAATGGCACTGTCATGGTTACAGCACTTGAAACAATTAGACAGCCAATGGCTCCTGAAAAAAAGATATTTAAATGTGTTATACTCTTTTCATGACAGGGGGTAAAACATAATTTTGAATTTTAAATTACAATATACAAAACTCTCACTCTCAGTCATCTAAATATGGTATAAAGTCAAACCTTAGGGATAGTAATGACTATGTGCAAATTGTGTTGTACTAATTTACTTTGAATTATGCTTTACAAACACCTGGCATATATAGCAAAGCTTAAACAAATATGAAACACCAATTATTTATACTTTTCCAGACAATATGCAAAATAATACATAAAAGGTCTATTGTGCATCTTGTGCTCCAAAAATGAATACAATACAGTCCATTAGAAAATAAGTTTGGTAAACAAGAATTTGGATTAGGAAATTCGTTATCAAAATGAATATATCAAAATGCATAAATACTGAAATTTCAAATTTATTTAGGATATCTAGAAACAAACAGGCATGATCTCAATGACAATTTGAAGTGCCATATATACACATGCTCAATCAGATGGAAATGATCTACTTTTCTATTTGTTCCTTAATCTCGTTGACCATTGGATTACCAAACAAGAGTTAGGCACATCTTACAGCATAAGACAGCAATTGTTTGATCAAGTGTTTCACAAGCCCAGTCCTTATTATGTGTATTTGTTTCAGAACCTTCTTGCTGAATAATTGAAGCAGCTCATAACCTCATTTACATAATTAAATATGTGGTATGTATGCCATTTATGTTGATGAGATTGATTAAGAGAAATTATGATTGACAAGGACGGAAGCCTCCGACTTTTTCATGATGGACAAGAGATAGATGGGAGATTTTTGAGTGAGGCAATAGATCAATTTATTCCTATACTTTAATTGATGCTGAATCTTTTGTAGCATTCTAACCGACACTCCACTACTTTTCACGACCTAGTTACACAACTGGCAGTGTTATACTTATTTTCAGACTTACGAGGGCTCTTTCATAATTAACCGAAAAATGCCTGTAAAATCCGCGTTTTTTATGCTATCAACAAAATTCTTGCACGTGTTCATACCTTGACTCGTCCTTCATTTCTCTACGTAACAGCCAAGTCTGTCAACACACTTCTGCCAACGCCGCACTATGGAATAGATACCCTCTCGGAAGAAACTTCCGTCAAGGTTTTGTAGCCATTTCCGCACATGGTCAACAAGCTCTTCATCGTCATCAAAGCGCTTTCCTGCCAGCTCACGTTTCAGTGGCCCAAAGAGGTGATAATCAGATGGTGCGAGGTCTGGACTGTGTGGTGGGTGTGGCAAAATCTCCCATCCATATTTCTATAGCCAACCTTGCGTCACTCGTGCTGTGTGGGGTATAGCGTTGTCGTGTTGCAAAATGACCCCGTTGGTCAACTGCCCTGGGCGCTTTCTGCGAATGGCCTCCCTAAGCTTGTCAAGAGTTTGGCAGTATCTTGCAGCATTGATTGTTTCTCTAGGTTGTAAGGTTTCGAACAGAAGAACACCACGACTGTCCCAGAAAACAGTTCCCATTATTTTCTTTGCTTACCGCATGACTTTGAATTTCTTCGCGACAGGTGAGGATGGATGTTTCCATGTCATCGAATCTTGCTTTGTTTCTGGGGTGCAATGGTGCAACCAAGTCTCATCACCGGTGACTATGCTGTCAAGAAAAGTCACATCGTACCCTAGAAAGTCTCCGCCGGCGTTGGCAGTATGCTCGTGAACCCTGCGTGAGCTCTTGCTTCTTCTCAAAAGTTCCCTACAGATGTCCAATCTTTGTTCTTTATGATTGTCCGTCAATGGCTTAGGAACCCATCTTGCGCTGACTTTTCTGTAGCCAAGTTCATCAAATACAATTCTATGGGCAGAAGTTTCCGAAATTTCAAGACTGCTTGCGATTTCATGAAGTTTCAACCTCCTGTCTTGACGAATAAGCTCATCAACTCGCTTCACATTGTCTTCTGACGTCGCAGTTATCGAACGCCCTCTCCCTTCCCTGTCTGTCAAGTCGGAATGGCCGGCTTCAAACAAATTACACCAGTGATAGACTTGTGTACGGCTTATAACATGCTCACCATATACACTCTGAAGTTCTTTATGAATTTCGGTAGGATTCAGACTTTTGGCGTTCAAAAAACGTATGACAGCTCTGATTTCCTCCTTTGACCAAGTTTCAAGGTGGGCCGCCATCTTTAAAATCGTCTAGACATTCATTGTGCAAAATGATGCACTTCATAATTTCTGGGAATATCCGTAAGGGAATTAGGAATATCATGTCGTTTACAGAATTAAAAAGCTCCACTGGTTGCTGAGCGATGGGCATTTTTCGGTTATTTCTGAAAGAGCCCTCGTACAAGTAATATGAAAGATAGAGTTAAGCACCTCTCAGGCACTTTCAGACATCAGTGTGAAAGTGTTCAAGCTAGAATTCGTGCCTAAGACTTTTTGAACGATACAATATTACAAACTAAAGAGTAGTAAGACATGTCAAATTTCTATATAAATACAGAGTGTATGGAAGCATGTACTCATAATACATCCACTTATGTCCAGAAAGGAAAGGACAAATATATTTCCAAGACAACATTTAAAAAAGCAAATAAATTTACCTGTAAGGCTCCACTTTTCTGGAGCAGCAAGGCTGATTAATCTTTGTACATCTTTCTTTTTGGGAATGGCTACGACAGGTTTTGAGCTGCCACTCTGTTTCACCTCTGTATTCACATTGTTACGTTTCCTCAGTGATGTAGAGAAGCGTCTAACAAGCCATGATGAAAAATTACTTTTGTGGACAGAGTCACTGATTTTTACAGCAGAGATTTTAGATACAAGCAATCTCCTTTGACAGCAAAAGAGAATATTTCCCAAGAAATGGGGTTGAGGTTTGAAGGCGCAATATATTTTGCTGACTGGTATTGATCTCATGAAATATGGGGATTGTGTTGCCCTAATGAGACACGAATGTAAGGAAAGTTTCTTCAAAAGAGGACCAGCCATTTTTTGCAGCCAAAGCTTTCTTTTTTTTTATTTCTCCAAACTAAATTATTTTTTTTTCACATCTATCTCACCTCTCTTTCCATAGTTATTACGATCAACAATCTGTAGAAAAAAAAGAAGTCAGTTCTGATTACGACAGTAAGACAAACTTGGACTCTTTTGTAACAAATGAGAATTTAATGATATGATTTTGACTTTGGGGAAATGCTTCTCATAACTTTTCATGAGTTTGAAAAAATGTTTGAAATTTCAAGCTTCATGAAATTTTACAGACATTTAATTTATAATTCATTCATATTTGATAGTATTACAGTGACCTCCACCTAACATATTATGTCTCCTGATTTTGATATGAAGAGATGAAATTATTTTTTTTTTGTCTTTAGAAATTTGTTGGCTTTTTTTGTTGCTTTTTTCTTTTGCTTTATTTGTTTGTTTTTTTCTTAAAATCCGAAAAACTACATTTGCGCCAAAAGATGCACATATTTCAGAAAAAAAATTTGCCATTAGATTACATCATGTCCCTCTGATCCATTTCACTTGCCCACTCTTCTCATTAACTTTTATATTATAATCCAGAGATCTGTGCATTGTCCTGGTTTGGTTGTAGACAACCTTTCTGCCTGCCCAGCATACAAAGAAATTCAGAGAATGTATATATATATATATATATATCAAACCAAAGTAGATGGCATGTAATGTTGTAGGTGGGATAACCTGGGTAAGGGACATCTCAGAATACATACTGTCTATAAATCTTGTTTTTAAAAGCCAAAGCTCAAACCACCAATGTAGTTCTATTTTTTACAATAAATTATTCGTTGCGTCTTTCAGCTTGTCAGCACAAAAAAAGCAGTTCTAAAACATGGGGATTTATGTGATTTAGCATATTCTGAGGCAAATTATGATACTAGCCTGCATAACTGCCATAAGATAATGCTAAGCTGTGAGCACTGCAGATTTGAAAAATACTGTGGGAGTACAACAGGCAGATTCAAACTACATCTAAGTACTGATTGGGCTGTATAGGGCCTTTTAAACCTTATTGCAGTAAAGTATAAAAGTATAACTATCAATAGTTATATGGCCTATAATTGCCCTCACGACAAAATTTGAAATTGGATGTCTGCATGTTGAATCAACAATCTTTATGAATATAATCTTAAACAATAAAAACCTTAAAATATGAACGTCAAGCTGTTGCGCCTAAACTATGCCTAAGGTTTACCATAAAGATTATAAATCTAGCTAGATCTAGATCCGTTGCCTTTTACTAGAATCTAGATCTAGAATTTTCTAGCTTAATTGAGTATCCAGACAAATCCAGGTACAAAAAAAACTACGAGTCTTACGCTTTCACGGACACGCATGTGTCTCTTTTCATCGATAGCTTATCGCATTCACACAGTTATAACAGAGTGAGTAAGGATCAGCGCAAGATGTTGCATTCATAGTCTACGTGTAGTTTTGTGCTTTAATAGGCGGCTTTTGTTTAGGGCTTGCATAAGGGCGCAGCCATTTTGTCTAAATCAACAGTCAACATTGAGTCGTCCAACTCGTACTTCACTTTTCTTGTGCTTGTTTACAGAGTCCGTCATTCAAGCATTGATGCTTCGTGCAACTACATGTACTTGAAAAAGCTTCCCTTATTATTCGTTCCCTGCATTGCAATTACACCGTGCCGTGCAAATAAAATAATAATATTGTCAGTTGGCTGCTTTGGAACCACAAATAGAATATACCTTATTGAATTTTTTTTTTCAAACTTGATGTATGAATAATTAGGACCAAGGTGTGTCGCATTGTTTCAAAATATTTGTTGTATTTTGATTAATCGCTGTTATTATCTTATTAAGTGTGCGTATTTGTCCATTTTTTTTAATAACGAACACATCTTTGAGTTATTTATGTCTGCTTTTTTTTTTCAGGATTACAGTTGGAAATATAAGTTAAAATAATTGTAATCAATGTGTGGTAATTATTTAAACTTCTGACTACCCGGATACTTTACAAAAAAAAAAAGTGCGTTTGTTTTATTGTTGTCCGGCTGCTGTTGTTGCTGCTGCTGCTGCTTCTCCTCCTCCTCCCTCCTCCTCCTCCTCCTCACCCTCCCCTCCCTCTCCTCCTCCTCCTCCTCCTCCTCCTCCTCCTTCTTCTTCTTCTTCTTCTTCTTCTTCTTCTTCTTCTTCTTCTTCTTCTTCTTCTTCTTCTTCTTCTTCTTCTTCTTCTTCTTCTTCTTCTTCTTCTTCTTCTTCTTCTTCTTGCTCTGTTTTGGCCACCAAAAGCTAGCCTATGTGAAAACCCAATTACCAACAGATAATGTCTGAAACAATGTTAATATTGGCCATTTAAAAAAGATTTCAGACAAAATTGAATACGGTGATGCAAGTGATGGCTATATCTTTTCTATGGTCTTGTATCTGGGACAGTTTAGGACTGGAACATATATACAACAAAAATTCCATTGATATTTCAAATCCCTTCGTGCGTTTGTTTTTTATTTTAAAAAAAGGAGGGGGGGGGGGGGGGAGAGAGAGAGAGAGAAAAGACACAAAAAATAAAATGATCTCAATCTCATCTCCCAGTCAAGGGAACAACTGGAACTTTGTGCTGGGCATATTCAAATTATCCGAAGTCGGAAGATAGTGCAGTGATATATATATATATATATATATATATATATATATATATATATATATATATATATGTGCAGAGAGAGAGAGAGAGAGAGAGAGAGAGAGAGAGAGAGAGAGAGAGAGAGAGAGAGAGAGAGAGAGAGATTTACCATAACTGGCACATCAACTTTTCTAAGATCGTATGGCTTCAAGTTTAGAAATTAATTCGACCATATTAATTTTCACTTCACTAGAGCTGCACGATGCCTCTTTACATATATACGTGTTATTATTTTTTTTCGTCATTTAGCCATGCAACAATTACCATAATTCAAGACCTTGTAAAGTTTATTTTTACAATCCTCAAACAAGCATGTATATTTTGAAAGTGCCTAAATTAAAACGAAAAACTCAGTTATAGTTTTTTTTTTGTTTTTTTTTTAGTTTACAGTTTTTCTAAAAACCTTTCTAAACAACTCATGTATTATTTTCCTAATACTGACAACAAAAAGCATTGAAGTTTAAAATATGATGAAGGGGGTGGTTGGCTTTGTCCTTTGCACTGTGTCTATTTAATTTTTTTTTTTTTTTAATTTTTAGTGCCATGCAACTATTCTTGAAGATCTAATTTGATATCAAAATTTATTTTCACTATCATAAGAAAGTTTGTATATTTTGGAAATAGCCGAAATGAAAGCAATTTTTAAGATTACATTTTTTTTAAACTGTCTAAAAAAGTCATAACTGCTTTCTCAGATCTAGCAGATCTAGTATGTGACGGCACCAAAGTATTAGAAGTGTGCCACGGACTTTTATAATGTAATATTTTTTCTCTCTGGACTAGCATGGTATAACTATAAGAGTGAAAAAAAAGGAGATTGTAAACCATTCCATACTGAGTATTGTTTTTGCACATAATGGTTTTTTTACCCAATCGACATCAATATTCTTTTATCCCCTCTTTAAAAATAATTTATTGTTATTTTGTATTCAAACTTTTATAGATCTAGTTCGAAATAAATTATTTTCATTTAGGAAACATGAGATCATCTTCTGACAATACAGTGTACTCCACTGAACTTGACATACTTTCGGATGCCCTTTGTAGGCCTAGTTGTAGCAGAGAATTGCCCAAACTTTTTTTTTAAATCTTTGAACAATATCGTCCTCAATGTAAGGTAGACAGGCAACTATGGGTGGTAAAACTAATTTTACAGAGGCTATCTTTACTGATGTGTGTACAGAACATTCTGATCGATAACAACACACATACTTGTCAATGATGATCAGAGAATTCCAGACTAGATCTAGTTTTACCTCAGATTGTGTATGAAGAAAGCAGCTTTATATAAAAAAAAATAATATATATATATATATATATATATCTAGTTCCGCAACCCTCCTCTCCTTAAGTTTTTCTTTTTTTCTCTCATGATTTGATTTTTTCTTATTCTGACGTGCTTGTCTTTTGGATGTCAAAGCATTGCATTTGTTTTATATTATTGAAAACAAGGCATAACCTCTACTTGCACCAAATAAAACTTTTTTTTGTCTCATTTTTATTTCTTGGTTTTTTAAATATTATCAAGCGCAACAGCAGCCAAATCCACAGGATTGCCAATAGAAACAATAGAATAACAAATTGAACAGAAAATATGAAAATTTTATTATTTTATCATATTACAAGATAATTTTTACATTCTGGGATGCATGCAACATGTCTTTCTCTCTCAAAGATGCTCTCTGAATTCATTAAAACAGCTTCCATTACCATCAGGGTTTGCACATCCCACAAATTCCACATCAAGATTATGCCTGGTAACATCATTTGCTACTAACACTAAACTGGGTACTGATCCAGCTTATGGACCAATCTGACAGGCCTCTCCAAACTCATACGGTACTTATTTGAAGAACAGCAAATGTCTTGAATAAGAAAAAACATATTGCAACATCTCAAAACAACATCTATAAAGGAAACAGTCATTGAAAAAAAATGTTTGGATTGAGACTCACACACATATAAGAATTACAAGATTTGTCTTAGCTCCCTAGACTGTATAAGACATTCATACATGTTTGAAAAGGCTAAGAATTAGTAGCAATGTCATGGAAATGTTTCAAGCAATAAATATATGAAATATATCCAGGCAGTGGATATTATGCCCACTTCATTTTTCTTAATCTTTCAGGAAATTTTCATTTAAAAAATCATCCAGATACAACCCTTAAGAAAGGCATATAGTATGTTAAAACATTACAGAGGAATGAAATTTATTTGAGGGACAATAAATTTCTTTTTGACATAATTTACAAGTATTTTATCACAATAATATCACATTTCCACAAAAATCTAGAACTCGTTCAGTGACTAACCAGGAAAATTAAAAAAAAAAAAAAGAAGAAGAAGAAGAAAGAAAGAAAGAAAGCATGTATTGGTAAAAATAAAGGTTTAGTAACAATTCTACATTTCTAGCTTCTGGGACAATGAGTGAGACAATGATGTACCATCATTATCTTTAGAAGCTCAATAAATCCGTTATATAAGTTTGACTGAAAGTGAGACAAGACTGCAAACAGAACCATGAGACAGAATTTTGGCACTGATTTATCTCATATTTGTTTAAATTAAGAGTTTGATGGTCTAAAGAAGCCTATCTACAGTTATGCCTTTAAAACTTTTTTTGCTTGCTGCAACTCACTGGCTGAGCAATAGGATCTTAAAATTTTACTCCTCAGAGCATCATTTTTTCTTACTAAAACCCTGAGCACTGCGTTCCTTATCTTTATCTTTTGAAAAGGACATTTGAGCTAATCAATTAGGACTTTTTAACTAAGGTTCACCGGGCCATCTAAAAAAATACAACACCTAGAAAGCAAGATTTATAATTAAAATTTACATGTTTCTTCTTTGGTATGAAAATTACCTAAGCGGATGATGGAAACTTTCGCCTTTCACTTTCCCATTTTCATAAACTTTTCATAATTGTGTGAAGTAAGTTCTACCTTATGGATATGAACTTCTATCAGACACAAGAGCAGTATTTACTAAGAATCGAATGACCTTACAAAATTCTCGCCATTCTGAAAATTCTTGTCTCTCTAAATCAAGCCATTAGTGTTTTGTTGTTTTTTTTTTTGCAAAAAATATTTGTTGAGCGAATCAAACATCAAAATAGCAAATTAAAAGAAAGATAATGAATGACACAACAAAATCACCTTTTAAATTCATATCAAAGAAAATAATAACACATTTCAAAAATTCATACAAATCCAAAGCCTAAAAAAAACTAGTTCAATTGTAATGAAAGAATCTTCTCAGTGGTCATCATAATGATTATTATCAATGATGTTTCAGCTAGCAAACTGTCACAGCTACTTTTCTCACAGATTAATACGAGGGCATATTGATAAGTTTTGCCTCCAAGTCCATAACTTTGGAAATAATGAAGACAAACAAATGATACTTACACCAAATGAAAGGTCATTTTATTTAGCACCAGATGACATATCATTTTTCAACATAATCACCGTCCCGTTCGATACAGAGCCGCCACCGACGGACGACCTGTTGGATGCCGTCAGCGAAGAAGTCAGCAGTCTTGTCTCTGCACCAAGAAAGAACAGCATTCTTCACATCTTCGTCTGTCTCGTAACGGTTGCCCTTGAGGTAATCCTTGAGTCTTGGAAAAAGGAAGAAATCGCTCAGAGCAAGATCTGGGCTATAAGGCGGGTGCGGTAATGTCCGGAGGCCTAAACGATCTAAAGCCGTGCGAGTTTCCAAACTTGTGTGAGGGCGAGCGTTGTCGTGATGGATGATGGAAACTTTCTCACTCCTTACCCGTCGCAACCTCGCTTTCAGTTTCTCCAGTGTGTTCACATATTTCGTAGAATTCACGGTGTTGCCTTGTTCCAAAAATTCTGTGTGAACCACACCCTCACTGTCCCAAAAGATCGTGAGAAGCACCATCATCCATCACGACAACGCTCGCCCTCACACAAATTTGGAAACTCGCACGGCTTTAGATCGTTTAGGCCTCCGGACATATAGCCCAGATCTTGCTCCGAGCGATTTCTTCCTTTTTCCAAAAATCAAGGATTACCTCAAGGGCAACCGTTACGAGACAGACGAAGATGTGAAGAATGCTGTTCTTTCTTGGTGCAGAGACAAGACTGCTGACTTCTTCGCTGACGGCATCCAACAGGTCGTCCGTCGGTGGCGGCTCTGTATCGAACGGGACGGTGATTATGTTGAAAAATGATATGTCATCTGGTGCTAAATAAAATGACCTTTCATTTGGTGTAAGTATCATTTGTTTGTCTTCATTATTTCCAAAGTTATGGACTTGGAGGCAAAACTTATCAATATGCCCTCGTACAAAGCATTTTTGAAAGAGAATATCATTTGAAAAAAAAAAACAAAAATCCAAAGGCATATGATAATTTTTTCACACTGCTTGTGAGGCCAGCCTCAAAATAAAAATATTTACAAACCCATTGAGGTGAATGTGCACCACTTTCACACACTTAAGTTAAAATACATGTATGGAAAGTGATTGCCAACACATGACTAGTTTTCATCTGCCGCAGATAAATAGTCAAATAGTTTAAATTGAAAATATAAACGACCAACTTGGTGACTTGACAGGGATTCTGAATTGAGAGGCTTTTTTGGTTCAAATCAGGTCGATTTAAGATTCGTCGTTGAATCATTTGAAAATTCACGAACAAAATCTATCTTCACTCCACCTGGATGCTTAAAGGTACAAACTTGAATTGAAGGTAAAACACTGCAGCATACTTTTACTAGCCTCCTGTCAATGTTATAATTATGATGTAATCCCTCAGGTAAAGCCTTCTTCTTGAACTTAACTAAAGGCCTCTCAATCTTAAAGGGATTTTACATTTTTTTTTATATGTGTCGCATAGCTTAAAAATACACGCACACAATGTGCATTGTATGTCAGATAAGATCACCCACACTGATATGTTACATTTGCTGGTAAAAATAATATTAATGTTTGCTTGGGTGTTTATAAAATATTTCCACCAGCCCGTATTATTAAATTGTACTAAAAAGCATAAAAGATTTAACTGATACTGTGTTAAAAAATTTGTTTTTCTTGCTTTTGAAAGATTCATGAAAATTGGGAAAGCATCCTCTCATTATCAAGGGTATTGCTATTTTGAACAGACCAAGGTTGGTGTGTAGAGTATATTTTTTAATTTGTTATCAATATAGTAGTAGTAGTAGTAAAAGAGGAAGTAGAAGATGAATGGCACCACACAGTCACCATCTAGGGGCACTTATTTCAAGTGTAAGACTCAGTTCAGTGCATTTTTAATAAGCCACAATTAATTTTTGGTTATAGAATTAAAATCTCTATAAAGATAAGACAACTTTGTACTATAATTAAGGCATGATGCTACATAACACTTAAAATTTGCTATTATAAAAAAAATCAGTGACCACATGCTGATCTGCAAAGTAAGAATGGGACCAACCGCACCGAAAGAAACTGATTGCAATGGCTGAAGGTTGAGGTGCTTACGGTGCAGTAGCAACCAGCGTTGAGCCAGTTGCTATAGCATGAAGCCTTGATTTTGCTATTGGCGGAGTCATTGTCACTGGTTGAACTTTGTAAAGTCAGTTGAACCAACTAGATCTAGGTCTAAAAGAAACACTAGGTTAGCAACCTTGGAAAGACAGCTTGGTTACATTAAAAATTCATTTCATAAGAAATATACAATAAAATAAATATGACCAGTCTGGCTCTAGATGTGGGCCAGTGCCAGACTCTCAATCAACTTTATCTTCCCAACCCATTCGGCATTGTGTAAAAAAAAGTTTTAAAAAATCACGCTGGTCATAGATTTTTTATATATATATATATATAAAATGAGAGAGAGAGAGAGAGAGAGAGAGAGAGAGAGAGAGAGAGAGAGAGAGAGAGAGAGAGAGAGAGACAGACAGACAGAGAGACAGAGAGAGAGAGAGAGAGAGAGAGAGAGAGAGAGAGAGAGAGAGAGATGCAGTTACAGTGAAAGTGCATCTCATGAATGATTTGAAAGAAAATATAGAAAATGCTTTCCATAGTGGTTATAAAGGTGAAGGTAATCTAAACCAGTTGTGAACTGGTTCAAACGGTTAGCAAAAGGGAGAGAACTGAGGATCAAGGTTTTGTTAAAAAAAAAAACTAACCCTCTCATCTCCACTACTAAAAATATGCTGCCGATATTTTAATATAGCAAAAAAGAAAAGTGTGGGTCGTAAAAATTTTGAATGGCTATGATTTTCTTAAACTTCAAGGCAACAAAAAATGGGTTGAGATTTATGGGCCTGACTGTATATTGACAAGTTCAGTGAGGAGACAAGATGTAAATAAATTTTTTTCCCTTTTTAAGCACATCACAGCATGCTATGCTGATCTCAACTTTGGGATTGAAACAAAAATAAAAATAAATTTTCCCAACACAAAATACAATATCTAGTGAAGATAAGAGCAGACACCTAAGAGTAACACTAACAGCAACCCTTGATTCCCTCTCTCTCCCTAACCATTTTTATACCCCACAAATAAATTGAGTCCACAGCTCAACTAGCGCTGGGGTTAGTATTGCTTCTTGAATCATTTCTTGTGCTTTCATTATAAGTTCAATGTTGCAACCAGACAGGTAACACTGGTTTTGGCCATGTTTCATTAACTTAAACCTCACACCTTTTCTCTTGACTTTTAAGTCAACTCCAAATGACTGGTTCTACAGGTGATGTAAAAGTAAAGACATATAAAAAAAAATATAAAAACAAATCCACTTGTGAAAATAAAATTTGAAACAGATATAAGTAAAGGCGAGCTTTAAATAAGTTGACAAAAAGTGTAGGTCTAATGTAATACTCAAATGTAAATTTACATCATGTACTTCTCATATTGAAAAGTACTTTGGGTTTTGACAGCTCTTGCATACTTGTTGGTTCTGAATCTGATCAGATAAAAAATGATCTAGTCTGGATTTATCAAAGATCATCATTTTTATTGCTCTTAAGTGCACATTTTGATAAATTCAACATTGCATAGATTGAATAATAATTATTGTTTAATTTGTGAGATGACATTATCCAGAGCCCACTGTAACTGTCCCTATCATAATTTTTTTTCAATCTCCTTGATTAGTAATTTTTAGCTCCAAGGGAGAATTTTGATCTATTTTTTTTTTAAATTATTGGTGCACTTATAAAATGTTTATTAAAATAAAAAACATCCTCTCTCTGAGTCCCAAGTTTTTTTTGTTTTTCAGAAGCAGCAGCAGCTGCATTAGTAGTAGTAGTAGTAGTAATAGTAGTAGTAGTAGTAATAGTAGCAGTAGCAGTAGCAGTAGCAGTAGCAGCAGCAGCAGCAGCAGCAGTAGTAGTAGTAGTAGTAGTAGTAGTAGTAGTAGTAGCAATAATAGTGGTAGTAGTAGTAGTAGCAGCAGCAGCAGCAGCAGCAGTAATAGTAGTAGTAGCAGTAGAAGTTGTAGTAGTAGTAAAGTAGTTGACATCAGCAATACTATCTTTGTCAGATAAGTGGTAAAAAGAAAAACTCTGAAGAATTAGCTGTGTTAAAGTATCAGAAACAACTCCATAGCTATTGTTGCTACTTATGCATAGTGAGGGCCTCAGAACCTTTTGTTTCTAGTAGATGACATATGCTGTTTTAAATCTTGGAATCAATGGGATTCATTATTTAATTTTTAGAGGATTTAAGCCCATGTTTATAAAAGTTATTTATAGTTAAGACTAGCAATGAAAACTATTTACCAACCTTAGACTTTGTTCATCTTTTATGAACATATGAGACAATTTTTTTTTTTGGTTGAGCAAAGATGAGCAATTCCTAATTGAAGATTGTTAGGCGAAATTGACGTCATTTCCAAGAGATAATGAAGGGATTTATAGAGAACTACCAATAAAGAAATTTTTTTTTTCACTCGCGCTTTTTATAAGCCAGCTTGTACCTGTGCATTATGTGACTGGATCTTTTCATCTAAGTCAAACAACAAATCTTTGCGAGGAAGACGATCAAGATCAGATCGGAGCTGACTTAACGTGTAAGTTTGAAAATGAGGTTCCCTCAGCAAAGCTAAAAAAACATCAGTTGGATGTCTTGTTGCAAATCTTTGAGTATCATTATAGTTCCATCCATACTGCTCCACCAGATCCTCCCAGCTCCTCTCCTTGCCTTCCATTTCAATAGATATAAAATTGAGAATGCTTTTGGGCAACTTTCTCACTTGGCAATTATCAGAAATCTCTGTTTTGAGAGAAATCTGACTGTCACTATGGCTCAGCTGAGAAGACACTGAAAATTTGAAAACAAACATGAATGTACAAAAAAAAAAAAAAAAGAAACACTCCAATTCAACTCCAGCCTTTAACATTATTTTCACATAGCCTGAACACTAAGTTTGAAAACCAATCCTTCTAAATTTTTACAATACAATACTTGAATTAAATCTGAGTAAAATCAAACTTAATTAAATTGAGTATAGAAAAAAAATGAATATGTGGTCATGAATTTCTGATTTATCTCTTGGAAAAAGTTGTCTATGAATTGTTTTTGTCTTGTAACAAAACATTAAAAGGATTTACAGAAGGAGATCCAAATCAAACTGATGCTTTTTGGAAGGATAACAAAGCATGAAAATATGATTTGAGGCATGCAGATATTTATTGACTTCATTGCTTAGTTTTTTTCCTTTTTTTATTTTTGAGGATAGAGAGAGAGAGAGAGTGAGAGTGAGAGACAGAGAAAGAGAGAGAGAGAGATAATTCTGAGAAGTAATTCTGTTCCAATAACATAAATTATGAATGACTAGTAGAGCCTAAGAGCATCATTAAACAATGTCAATATGCACCTGGTGAGGCTTGAGCGGTAGGTCCTTCCAATGATATAGGCCTGGCAGTCATATGTGCAGATCCAACAGCATTGCATGGCAGATTTGATACTGTCAAATTATCTGATGAGAACCAATTTTGACGGCGATGTAAAAGACATTTTTTAACGGAATTTCATGTAAAGTAATTCAAGCTGATCAAATTTCATTTAAGGCACTTATAGCATTGTGATGTCATATTTCAAGTGGTGGGACTTGGATGACAGACAAGTGCATCATCCATTCTGCAGTTGAAGAACATTTAATCGATCGATATATGGTGGATTTACATTTGTATCCTTTTCGTTCAACAAGAAGTTGCAAAGTGTAGTGTCATAAAGTTAAATAACTGGAATTATCAGAAATTCCACTTAATTGCAATAGTACTCTAAAATTTTTTTGGATTACCTGTAAGTTGTACTTATCAGAATTTGAGTTATGTGAATATTTTTGTAAACCTTTTTCTTCTTGCTCTTTTTAATTTATCTGATGGACAAATTTGTTCTAATTTTGAAATTGTTGTGTAACTTAGTTCCTCAAAGCTTCTGCTGGGCATTGTTAAAAATGGGACAAAGATTGACCTGATGTTTTGTTTGTCAGACTTTAACAAGAAACACACATGTAGGATCTATTAATTTTTTTATGCTTGTTTTTTTTTACATGAGCATTTTTGTATACTACTAAAAATTTTGCAACCCTATGTTTAACTTTTCATCCCTCTTTTTCTTTGCTTTTATAAGTTTAAATAATCAATCAAATGGCTTGGAAGTTATAAGAATAGATCAATAGTTAGGTATCTTAGACTTACCTAGGTGGACGTATGTGTCAGAGGCAGTCAAGTCAGTAAGAACAGAATGAATTAAAAGAAGGATTTAAACTGATATATTCAGTATTATAATGTTATGGAATTCAGGAAGAATTCATTATGTGTTATATTTCATCATTTTTTTTGCATGCTGATTGAATCAAAAGACACCACTTGCACATTCAGAGATGTTGATATTTAAAATAATGCTGTTTCCTGAAAATGATAAAATTATCATAATTATCTGAAATTTTACAAGATCTTTCACTAGTCTCAATTTTTTTTTCATGAAAAATTTCTAGCACCCAATAATTAAGTTTGAATGCAAGATACATGAATTATCAGAAGCCAAAAAAAAATGGTTTTTACCTTCAGTACCAGAGCTGATAAATGTGCTAGACTCTCTGGACTGTGCCATGATAGTGAGAGGATTTTCAACAGGAGGCAAAGCATGAGGCAGTGTCACTGATTGCGGAACACCTTGAAAAGATAATTGCATCTCTGCTATGCCAGATGCCACGTCAGTATTTTCAAACCTTTCTGAGGGAACCGATGGTGGAATGTTCCTAAAAAAATATGGTGAGCTTTAAAGAAACAGAAACTATTTTGATCCAGTTCACTCAACTTAGAAGCTAAAACATTCTGTGTTGTCACCTATTTTTTTTTCTTCTCACTAGGCAAATGCAATGGCAGCATTGAGCAATGATGGGAAAAAGTTAAAGTAACACAAGAGGCTTTAAGTTGTGTGCAAGAATCACTGTATGTGTGTAATGGCAGTCCATTTTGATTTTTTAATGAAAAAAAAAAGGTTACAAAGTCACTGATTTAGTTTGTCCTCAATAGTGTTTGATACTTTCTTTGATTTTTTTATCTTGAAAATTAGTCCAAAGATAAATGTTTCTTTAGAAGGAAGAAGATGAAGTGGAAAAATTGCAACATACTGTTTTTGTTTTATACCAAAAAACCATGCATTGTATGCTCTTGTCTATCTGGTTAACAAAGTTAACTGAGCTGTTACTTATCCTTTTAAACTAGACTCCCAATTTGGTTTAATGAAGCCAACTTTAACGAAGAGCCAACTTCTCTTTAAAAAAAAACAAAATAGGCAAAATTTATTATCTAAATCAAATGTTTTAAAGAAAAATATTATAGATCTGCACTATTACAGCTTGAGTTTTTCTGAACCATTTAATACTGTGCAATAGGCCCACAAAATATGGAAACTTGAGGAAACCCATGGTGTTCCATGGCACAAAATTCATTCAATACAGAAATTTTTCTGGATCTAAGTGTCAGAAAGCATAACCACATTGTCCTTATCAACTTCAACATTAGCTTAAAGAATATTTCCCTAAACCCAGGCAGAAATAACTAGGAGTCACTCACATTTGCAGTGAAGCTTGACATTCTGTTGATACATGGCAAGGATCAGTAGAAGATGAAGCCATACAAGGTGGAGAGAGAGGAGAAGGCAAGTGTGCTGAACAAGATGGAGTTGGCCATGTTATATGACTGTTTAATGAAATATCTTGGGAGGTGTCTCCTATAGATAAAGATGGAGGGAAAAGTTACAATCCAAAAGTTACACACACATTTACCCTAATTATTACACTATGAAATAAAATGCCACAATTGAGATCTGCCATAGCCTAAGACTTTAAATCAATTTATATAACATAACAATGCATACATGTGTAGTTTTGCCCATTATTTTTCACAAAATACCCAATCAATACCTAAAACCAGGCATTTGGGATCAAACTACCTAAGAAAGATATTTCAAAAACACAAGTTAAATACAAAAAATAATAAATTATCCATGTCAGAAAACCTTCCACAATTATGTTTGTCAAAGTTACTAACCAAGCCGCCCTGGCAAAATTAGTACTTGGTCTGGAGTAAGACCACAAAAAACAGTAAATTATCAATTTCATAAAGCCTTTCATAATTATATTGCACTAACCAAGCTGTCCTTGCAAAATTGGTCCTTGGTCTGGAGTAAGACAGCCAATAACTGATGAATAATTCCTACTTGTGAAATCTCCTGCTTGAAGAAATTTTAAAAGGTTTACTACTCAAATACTCCATATCTTTATGTGATAAATTTTTGTCTCTTTCCTGTTTAACTTTTAATCTTCTTAAGTCTTTTTAAAACGCACACTTGGAATGTCAAAACAGAAATCCTAAAAAAGATTATTGGCTTGTTCAAATGAAGTGAAGAAAAGAGAAAAGATCAAAAGGAAGAAACGATCAGAGCATATTAATACCATTAATGTTGACTAGAGGTTTGCTAAATCTACCATCCAAAAAAAAATGCTCCACAGCAAAATGTGTTCAGCTTTTTTATAACAAAAAATCAAAATCTTTTTCATGTGAAACACTTGCCAAAGCCTTGTCTTAACAGCTCCAGCTAATCTCCATATTTGCTGTATTTCACAGCAAACTAATCCACATATCACATAACACAGCCTGTATTTTGTTTTGAATTTTTAAACTGAAAACATTGCATTCAGAGGAATTACTCATTGTAGAAGCAGTGCATTCACAAGGGATCACTGCTCTTAAACAATGCAATTTCAAAAGATGTTTGTTTAGCCACACTCATACTAAGCAAACAAAAGAGTGATATCAGACTAGAAATTCTAGGTTTACATAGATACAAATTTGCTAAGCACTTAAAAATTACAGCAACTATGATGAAAGCCTGTTTTGAAAATGAGATGATGAAGATCTAAAATCTCAAAATCAGAGTTATCTTTATGGATGGAAGACATAGGCTAAGAGCACACCAGATCCGTCTTGTAATGGACAGCCTGTAACAGTGAGTCATCACTTGATAGGACAGTCTACTTCCGTTTGCAATAGCAGACACAGACAGGACCCACAAGCCAGCATGATCCTTGCCATATGTTACAGCGCACAACATCTTGTGTATTACAGCCCTGCCATAAAACTTGGCCTGTATCAGCCCGGGCGCCATCTTGTATTGCTCCTCGATTCAGAACTTTGTACTCAAATTTCTAAAAAATGCCGTGCCAGAAATTTAAAAAATCATTACATTTTCCCTTATCTATTACTAAGACTTGTTTTACATAAAAAATAATTATGAATCTAAGCTTAGTTATTGAAAAAACTTCAGAATTCGGCCAGGCGTGTAACTCGCAGCACTCATCTACCTTGGTCGCTGACCTAGATCTAGGATTTAAACGTCAGAAGTGTTCACGTGACGAGCGGTCAGCGCTAGAGTCAATCAACCGTGACCTTTGATCCCAACATCACAAGTGTGGGCTGACCATGTAGGTTGAGGGCGATACCAGAATTCAAGTGATGACTGGCTGTTACAGGCTGTCCGTTACAGGATGGCCCTGGTCTGTGCGTAGCCATAGATTTATTTACAATGAAAAACAAAGAAACAATAGAATGCAATGGATGCATTTATAAGAATATAACCTATTAAAATTCACCTGAGTGCGAGTAAAAGTTTTACAAATGATATTTAACCAACATTGATATCTTCCTTTCTAAACTATTAATTAGCAACGATCAACTTTCATTTTAATTTATCACCATACTATATCTTGGAAAGTAAATGGCATACTACAGTTTTAATAATTTCTGAATGTGACAAAAATTACACAAAGAACTTAAAACAAAGAAGACATCTTTACACTTAATTACGGTTAGTAGCAGCAGAAATAATAGGGATTAATAGTTGTACTAGTAGTATCAGAAGCAACAGTAGAAGTAGTAAGATAACAATGAAGGTAACAATACTATGCTAACATTGCTGGCTATTGAGATAAAAATATCAGTAGTCCCATTTCTCTTCTTCAGGCAAAAAAAAAAGAAAAGAAATAAAGATGATCTATTTAAAAAGACACTAGATCTTAACATTCAACAAATCAAAGAAATGTTTTCTAACTCTGAAATTGAACTTTTATAAAACATGGTTTCACATGATAGTATGGTTGTTCATGAGCATCCCGATTATTTCTATAATAAAAGTTTTACCTCCTTGTGAGATGTTTCCATGGTCCAGACGAGGACAGACTGATTTTGGTAGTGTGTCATTTATTCCTGGAGAATTTTCTGTTGGAAGAGCACAAGCCCCTTGTGCTGACAAGTGACTCTCTGACCCACTGTTTGTTGTGGAGGTGGAATTTACTTCAGCATTTGAGGTATATCCGCTGCTTTGAGCATCAGCATCAGCTTTAATATTTGGCCTGTCTGCCATTGTAACAGCTGAATGGATTAATTTATGAAAGAATAAAATTTTCAAATTACCTTGGTAATATTTTAACATTTTTTTATCAATCGAATTTCTGATTTTTGCCCTTCTTACCCACTTAAAAAGCTATCATTATGACTCTTCTTACCATATATATAAGCAAATCTCTTTTAATGTTCAAGATTACACGTTACTGCTCACAAGTCTGTATCTGTATCAAGCACTATATACACAAAAATGAGACTGAGAATCAAGAAAAACTCAAACGATTAGAAATTACTGAACAATCACCTATAAGATAGATTTAACTTTGATTATATTTAATTTTGTTCAAGCCACAGAACTATTTTCTTCATGACTTCATATAGAGAGTGATAAGTGGATACCTATGAAATAAACTTTCAATATCGTCCATTACAAAACGATAACAAGGTTAATTCGACGAATTGAAGTTCTTGAATATTGCACAGTAAAATTTAAGGTTCTGCATGTCCACAATACCTCTTTTAAGTTTCCTAAAAGTTAAAAAAATTCAAACTTCTTTGGAAACCTTCAAGGTTTTTGATTAGATTCCTTTCAAACTAGCTAATGGCTGTGGTTGTTTGTTTAAAGTGTATAAATGTTAAAAATTGTTACCTGTAAAAGAACCAAAGATATTCACATAGGCTTAAAGTTCAGTGAGGCCATAAAAGAAGAGAATTAGAAATTAAAAATGAAGAAAGGGTAACGGAAATTTAGTCATGGAACTGCATGAAATAGTTCAGAGTAGTGCTGGGGCTATTGGCACGGATTGGTACCCTACCCGCGGCACGCAGTGACACTCACAGCACATCAGGTGGATTCACGGATCGGATACTGCACAATGCCATGTGATGCGTGCTAGCTTCTCAACGGCACATGCATACATCGACTTCAAACTGATTCTATGCATGAAAATAACATTGCGCGTGGTGTGCAGACAAGTAGGCGACAATTTTTTGTTTGTTATAGACCTTCCCACCAGACATCACTCAGCAGTCAGCACGAATCTCTGGCGGTGAGGGTCAGCCGTGCGCAAGGGAAATTTAGGGGAGGAGGAAGGTTGAAAGGGAGAGGAAGGAGTTGGATGCAGGAATGAAATGATAACAAAAAACATCAACAGGTGAAAATAGACAGTCCTCACAGAAATAGACTGCAATGAATGCCAGGTTTGTTTTATACACACTACACTGGTCTCTCCATTCTTCTTTGCTCTGACGGATTTGAATCATCCTCTCTTTTTATTTTGTATTTACTTATTACATTGCTGTCCTTAAGGCTTATTGCCCTTTAAAATAACGAATTGATACTATTTCAATGAAATCGCTTTCTGTTAATTAAATAATCATTTTTCTTTCTGTTTGCGTTTTTGTTTAACGAGCAAAATCTACTTGCTTGTGCTCTTTAATTGTTCTTTGAATTTTTATACTTAATAAGTTTCAGTTGCAACAGCACACTCAGGTTATAATGTTTATTATAATTGTAATTAAAAGAATAATAGATTCATCTTATAATATTATATATTGTTCGTAAATGTATAACCTATTGTTTCGAATCAGCTCTACTTACATGTATCTGTTTTAATTCCTTAAATTGCAGAGTTTTTACTTAAGTCAGTTTATTTTTAAATTGGATTTTAATTGTCGTGTTGAAAAGTTCTTTTGTTACCGTTTTATCTAGGCCCAACCCCATTCATTAAGCCACAGGCCAGTTTTATTTCCCTTTACACTATGCAACCCAAGTCTAATCTATATTTTTTAGCTAAAGGATGTGTGTGATACTGTAGACTGTGGATGAGTGGCATATGGGTATGTCTGTGTGTATTTACAAAGGTGTCAGGGGTGCGTCCTTTCAGCTGCTACTCAATGACTCCAGAGCCGTCACCTGCATTCAGTGCCAAGTCACTAGATTTAACTTTAGGCCCTCAGCTTGGAGCTTACCGCCCCACGGATCGGAACGTTCCGTGCCCGTGGCATACTGAGCCACTGGATCCGATACTCGACGGGTAGTAAAATATCGAGTAGACCCCACCACTATTCAGAGAGAGAGAGAGAGAGAAAAAGTAAAAAAAAAAAGACATGGTCATCTGGAAAATGACATAAAGGATTTTGAGTATGAGAAACCAAGAAATGAGCCTATATGGGGTGGGAGGAGACAGAGAGAGAGAGGGGGGGGAGAGAGGGAGAGAGAGAAAGATAGAGAGAGAGGGAGGAAGAGAGAAAAAGAGAAAGAGAGAGATAAAGGAGGAAGCAGAAATGAAACTGAATGAAGAGTGGAGGGAGAGATGAAGAAAAAGACCACGTAAGTGAAAATCTTATCCAACTGTTGTACAATATATATAATAAACTTTGCTTGCCAAATAATGATAATCAGTTTCGCTCTAGTTTTATCTACTACAGCCTCTGATCTTGGAATTTTTGTATTGCCAGTGTGCTGAGTGGTGGTGACTGTTCCCTTTTTATTTTCTCGAGTCTAAAAGTATTGAAGTTATTGGTATCCTACCTATATCAATGCACTGCACGACATCACAAGTTTGTGGCAGCAGTTTGCCTTTTTATCCGTTTACATATTCTGCACTGGCCATCATGGTTGGTTAAGCTTAACTCATTGACATCAGAATAAATTTGGCTTCCAGTCAGAATTAATTTAGGCTTCTATAGAGAATTTGCATGGGTGTTGCTACAACTGCCGATTTATGTTACATTCATAATAGAAAACGCATAGTGTTATATATATAGGTAAACGTAATTGAACAGAGAATAAAAAAATATTTTTTCCAAGGTTGCATAAATTGTATCGTCTCATGTATCGCCTTGATTGGGGCAATGCCTAGTCATCCTCAGAATCATATTCAGAGATAGATTGATCAAGATCTAACTATTACTATAGATCTAGTTCTAGATCTAGACTCATCACTTTCAGTCCACATCAATCTCGTTTTTTCATCTTCCAAAGATTGAAATAAATCTATAGCTTCTTCACCAATTAAGTGTCTGGGAGGCCTATTATTGACATTAGATCTACTAGAGTAAGGATGCTTGGGTTCCATCGCGAGATTTTATATTCTTTGAAACAAGAAAGCGTGAACTGTATGTGTTGAAATACCAGCCAATGTTTACAATATTGGACTGAAAACAAACGCTAGAACACTCTACCAAAAGGAAATAATAGAGAGTAAAGAATAAACAAGCATAACATGATTTATTACGTAAGAAATGGTTCAACTCAAAAGCTACGCATACTGCGTAGCTCTGTGGTTTGAGCAAGGCTAAACTACGCAGGCTGCGTAGCTATGATTTCATTGAGTTAAACTGTTGTTTGATTCGTATGTGACCATTTACCTAAGTTATATAGACTGTATATGAATTCATACCGTAACAGATTTTATTTGTTATTGAATAAATGGGTAAAATTGCAGATATCGGCCCACCTCATGTCGGATTCAAAAATTGAATGTTTCCGGACGAAATCAAAACTTGTGGTTTATTGGGATTTTAGAGCAACACAAAAATGCTTATATCTTGAGAAGTATTTATTTGCGACGAATAAAACCTTCATATTCGTGTACAGCATATGAAATTTATTAAGAAATCTACAACTTTAAAGATTAGGGTGTGTTGGGCAGATATCTGCAACAATAATACCAATGTAAGTCTATCCTCCAGATGCATATCTTACCTGTTTTTATTCTTAATATAGGCTTCCAGTTAAAAATAGAAAAATGTAGGTCGGCACATATATAGATATATTCAGATTTAACTGTTATGAACCTTTATAAATCCTAAAGCTAAGCTGGCCAAAGTCATCCACAAACGCTTTCCTTTTCTAGAGAGACAGAATGGAGACCGGAGACGAGAGAGAAAACAGTTTCTTTATCGTTATGCCGTATCGATATTCTTTGGAAATTAACTTTTCAAATCAGTCTTTCCGTCCTGTACTTGAAATCGGTCGACATATTTTATCGAAACAATAAGGAAATTATTCTTCAGCGAGCGATAGCTAAGCTACTGTTTGGCATGTTTTGGAGTTGGGTCTTGAAAAGAAGAATCATAGCTTAGAAGTAAGATTCTAGATCTAGTGATTAGATTTTATTATGAGTGATATTACTTTGCTTAAAACTTTCAAAAAAATTTTGCTCTTTTGATTGGATCTGAATCAGATTTTAGATTCATCTGTGAAGGCAAGCTCATCGTTTTTTTCTCTGTGAGATAATTCTCTAGATCTAGATCTAGATTTTCTAGACCTAATTTCCTATCATAGATCTAATCTAGATCTTGTTAATTCTATTGACTGAATAGATCTAGAAATCTAGATCCAAATGTAGATCTAGGACCTTTAGTTAGCTTTTAACATCAGTTTTATCAACGGCTGTGAAGACATTTTTCTAGATCTAGATCTAGATCTAGTGGGGTTTTTTTTCTTCAATTTTAATTAAATTGAGGGGTTTAGCTGAAATTTGTGCCCAATTTCAGTAAAATCTTGAATCTGAAAAAAGATGTTTCTGTCTTAACTATTTGGGTTAAACACCAGTAATTTCATTTAATATGTAGATAATGTTCAACATCTATGTTTTTTTTTTCTAGATTTGAAATGAAAGAGTTCTAATGAGCCATTGAAACTCTCTCTCTCTCTCTCTCTCTCTCTCTCTCTCTCTCTCTCTCTCTCTCTCTCTCTCTCTCTCTCAAGGATTAGGTGAGACTGAATATTAGGGATTGGCTGTGTGGGCTTTGCTAAGTCTCTTGCATAGCCAAAATTCAAAGCCAGTGGTACACAGCAAATAAGAATTCAGTTTAGATTTAGTTACATTACGCATTAGGAATTGTGCCCAGTAAAATTCACTCTGTCTCTTAGTGGTGTGAAATCAAGGTTAGCGTTGTACAAGGGTGGATTAGATAATAAGGATCGTTTTGGTTACCAATTTCCAGTTATAAAAAGCATAGGTGGGAAGACCAGTCATAGGTCAATTGAAAGATCAATGTATTTTTGTTTTGAAGTTCTGACAGTCTGCCATAGTCACTGAAATTCGGTTGAAAGTAATCTCAATCGATCAGGTAATGTGCTCTTTAGCATAGGCAACCTTCCACTTATCTCCATCTCTCAGCTCTTTCAGGGCTTTTGTCACTCTCCCTACTTTGAGCCACTTTTTTAGTCCATCCAACATCTTTTCTCACTGTTTTCCTTTGATCATTCTAGTTGTCACAATATGTTCTATGTTCTCTCTTCTCATCACATGGCCAAAAAAGGTCGCTTGGCGTTTACTAATTGTATTTGTGAGTGATCTTGTTGTCGGCTAACATTGTTTTGTTTTATTTCTTTGCAGTCCATGAGATTCGTAGCACTCTCCAAAGGAATCAAATTTCTCTTGTGTCTAGTTTCTTTTGTACTTGTTTTGAAATTGCCCAGGCCTGGCAACCATACTTCAGAATATAGCACTCTTTTTCTTGTGTGAATTGAGATGTGTTTACATGTTAGTATTAATTTCATTCTTTGAAAACTCTTTTTTTTTAACTTTCGCTTATTTTCCATGCAATTTCAGTGGTGTTGCCTCAATCACTTGGACTTGGTATTAAAGTACCCAATCATTTGAATTGATCCCTTTGCTTGAGTTTATTCCCAGTGATAAAGATCCTGATCTGTGGACACTTATTGTGTGGGCTGATGGTCATTACTTCTGTCTCTTTGCTATTCAGTTCTAATTTTATCCTTTCTTACTGCTTTCTTCTTCAACAATGTCTAATAATTGTTGTCTTCTTTATTTTCTGCTATTAATTCAGTGTCATAGCGTATCTCAAACTGTTCACTTTGTGCCCTCCTACTTTAATTCGTCGATATCCTTCTAGGTTTCGCATAATAATTTCACTGTAGAGAGAGAAAAAGTCTGGGGAAAGCACACATCCTTGTCTGACACCACCGTTTATTTTTTTTTAAATGAGCTGATGTCCCCACCAACTCACATTGATGCTGTTTGTTCCCAGTGCATGCATGTTTTTGATCACTTGTAGGTCTCTTCCATCTATCTTCAACTGTGTTAGTTGTGTGATTATCTCATCGTGTCGTGCTCTGTCAAATACCTTGGTGTAGTCAATGAAGCTCAAATATACATCTTTTTGTATTTTGAGAGTCATTTAATTATAGTTTGAAGGGTGTGAATTGCATTCGTTGTACCTTTTCCCTCCACAAAGCCACATAGCTTACCTGCTTTTTCTGGTTTGATTTTGTTTTTGACTTGCTTCATGATGATAGTATTTTGACTCATAAGACAGATCCTTCTATGCAATTCACACTCAGTTTCCCTAGTGATTGTATGCAAGAGGGTACACACGGCCACTCATCTAATTTCCATTGATCAGCTTTGCAGAGAAGATGAATTTTCTATTCGCCCATTACCAGTGATAGTAGTGACTTGTACCAACAGTTATCTCTGCCAAGTTCCAGTATTGTAGCGTTACATCAGTGAAAAATCGTTATTGCTTATTAGCATGAGAACAAGATTAAAACAAACATGCCTCAATAAACTAGGCAAATAAACCATTTGTAATATAATTATAAATATAAAAATATTATGTTTCTTTTTCTTCAACTTTCTCTTATATTGACATAAATTATCTGAAACCTTCAATGTTGATATATCAGGTGCGCACTGTTCTTGGTTTGGGAAAAAGTCAGCAATTTTATCCACAGCAAAAAGAATTATTTTCGTCCTGCATAACGAACAAAACTGGAAATGGCTTTTACTTAATTACAATATTTGTGAATGTCTATTGCTCACTTGCCATAGATGTTATGTCTATGTTACAGCAAGAAAACTGATGAAACTTTACAACTACTGATCGTTGTATAGATGTAACTTTTAAAGAGATCAATAACAAATGGTAGAAAACAATCTTTTGTCACAACTCATATTACATTTATGAAATCCTTATGTTGCAACAAGTTGTGCTGGCAGTTGCATACCTTGATCAGTGGTTTGCAAATGGACTGATTCTGTCAACAATTGTTTGTGCAGTAATTGTTTTAAAAGACAGAGATTGTAGACAATGATATGCAATTTACCAATTTAAAACCAAATGTGAAAATATTATGCACAAAATAGTACCTTATTCCTTTTCTAGTTGGATGGAAAAAAATCTGGCACATCATAGATAAAAGTGATTTAAGACTAGGCAAGTATTTGTCTTTCAGATTGAAAATTAGAATGATTGAATTGGTCTTATAAGCATATGAAAGGCCACACAGAGTTATAACAAAAATGATAGAGGTCTGCATCACTGAGCTAGAGAGTGTGCATGAAAAATGTTGTAAATAGCAAGCATCTTAGAAGCCATTCTGATTTGATAAAATGATATGGCATCTAGTGTCCAGGTTGAATGAGTGTTCAGAAACTTCCAATCCTGTCCATGGAATAGTTAATTCTGTATAATCTGGACTGGTAAAAAAATCAGCCCCAGTGGCTAGATCTAAGACATTCTGATTGTTTTGAGAAAAAGATGAAGAACTAAGTCTTCCCAAACAAATATAGGATGAATAAGCTCATGAACTCTGAAATCATTCATGGGCTCCCATGGTCTAAAGGTCAACATTATTACAATGTTCATACATTTCTTTGTTTGGCAACAGGGTCATTATTGTTTTGCCACTCAACATATGAATGTGCCTGTTTCCTAAGGGGCAGCTGGAAAAAAAATAAGACTTTCATTGGACAGTTACCTTTTGGAGAGGGGAATGTGAAGAGCCAGATGTAAATTGATTATGTTTCACTATGGAAATGTTGATAAGAGATGGAAGTTATAAAGAGCTATTTATTTAAAGGGCGTAAAAGTAGAGAGTTTCTTTTTTAATTCTACAAGTTTTCGGTTTTGGCAAAATTGATATGTTAACTACTTTTTGTATCTTTCACAGCATTATTTATTAGAATCCAAATAAATTAAAAAAAACCAGCAAAATTTACCACAATGATGGACTTGGAAGGAAATACTGAAGGCCCTGGATTTGTTGGAATTCGCTTCTGTAAAGAATGGTAAGAGAAGACAAGGCCTATCATTCTTTTGTATTCAATTTTTAGTCTTTGATAATGAGTTAATATTTCATTATTTTTGGTAATTTCACTTAAGTGTTATACTTTAATTGTAACATTTATCAAGAAAAGTCATTAAAACTTGACATTTGTGTTAAAAATCCTGAACAATATTTTTTAATATATCAATCCTATAATTATATGATTATTAGTTTTTGGATCAAGATATTGGTTATGCAAATCTTGACTCTTCAAAATGATGTGTTGATTACATGAAAAGGGCATGTTCTGCTCACCTCAACCATGTGAAGAATCAGTAAAAGCTCTAGACAAAAATCATGCTAATGAGTAAGTTGAAAGTTGACAGATGTTGCTTAGTGTTGCCCTATTAGTAAATTTGACAAATGCATAGTAATTGAAATGAAAGAATTCTTTATAATAATTGTTGATCATTGCAATCTTTTATGTTGGATCAAATTGTTCCCTCTTTTTTTTTCATTTTTTTCTTAAGGAAATCGAAACTTACATTTGATTGCCTTTTTAGACCATTGAGTCGTTAGGAGCTTTGCTATATACTGATTGAAGTGTGTTGTGTAATGCCACATAATGCTTTGAACAAATGTTTTTTTTTTTTCCAGCTTCATCAAGTTGTCTTTGAGTTTGAAGATTATGTTTCTTTGCTTTTGCATCTTTTCATCTTCTCTATCCTCTACCTTCCCTTGTTTATTCTTGAAAACTTCTTTGTAAGATTTTTAGAAAGTGCCCTGACTCTTGGCCATATCAAGGCACTTTGCACTTCAATAAACATTAAAAAATTTTTAGTGAGTGGTCCTGAA
This sequence comes from Elysia crispata, assembly GCA_033675545.1. Classification (NCBI taxonomy): domain Eukaryota; kingdom Metazoa; phylum Mollusca; class Gastropoda; family Plakobranchidae; genus Elysia; species Elysia crispata. The sequence goes on from JAWDGP010001379.1 coordinate 56,143, forward strand.
TTAGGTATGATTTTGTAGAGCTTTAGTTATGAGGACTGCACTAAATATCTATAAATATTTTAGCAGATATGAAAATTTCAATGATAACATTTAAGAATTTTGTCATTACATATATCATCTTTGCAGATTTTTGTTTTTGTTTTGCAAAACAAATTATCCTTACATTTTTTTTTTCATCTAGCAATAACATGCTTTACCCCAAAGAGGACAAAGAGAACAGGATATTATTGTACGCTGTAAGTTTGCATCTGGGGGTAATTTTTGTAAAAGTGGACAGAGATTATTGAATTCATAGTTTTTAATTTACATGGCTAATTGTCACTGTAGTATTTTACTTTAGGCCAGTAATAGGTTTTGAGAGCATGTTTTATTTTAATCAAGCGGTTATTAGTAGGATACATTTATGATTTCTTCTTCCACTCCCTTCTAAATAAATGAAAGTATTCCCAGAAATTTGAATAAACTGGGTGTTGGTGTTTCAGTCATAATTCACATGGGTGACAATCTGGCAGATATCCTGCGCTGAACTTCCATATTTTTTCCCTCTCCAGTCGTAGAAGCAGCATTTATTGAGAAATGAATTTAATAACTATAAGTGTGTGGGTAAGTTGGCATTGTGCTTATAAAAAAAAAAGATATGTGGGAGATCCATTTCTTGTTTGCTATTTCAAAATCTCGGAAGAATGACTTAAAGTCATTAGTTCTATAATTGGAGGAGAATTAATCAGAATTTTCAATCATGAAATGAATGCAAACTATTTATAAACCTTTTCAGGAAATGACTAAGGGGATGAGTAGATCGAAGGGAACTGTTACTATCAGAGGAGAGAGGAAGAGAAGTAATTGATAAATGATATGAGGAATGCCTTCCTTGAGCATGGGATATCTACGAAGCAAAGTGTTAATGGAGAAAAGTATTATGCAGGCACATGTCATCTGTTTAGCAACATGTATCTTCTACCATATTACAAACCAGTAAAGGGAAGTTTCGACAAAAATAAACCAATCAACTGTTTACTATCAAAAAGGAATATCAGGATGTTAGATAGTGATGTTGGTGGTGATTTGTTGAAAATTGTTAAGAGCATTATATTTTCTGTTAACAAAATAATGTACTTAAATGCACTTCCAGTTTTATTCTTACACATGTACTTTGTTTTTATTTTAGAAGATATTAATATCTCCTGATATGAAATCCTTTATAATCGGCTAGTAATTAGTTTGTAAGATGCTCTGACAAAGAAATATTGTAAAAAAAAGTGGACACTTGCTTTGCTGAAAGGATAGTTGATGCGATGCTTTCTCCATGCATGCATATTCTTTACGTTGTAATTATGTTTTTTTCCCCTCCCTGTTTCTTTAAAATTTCAGTGCAGAAATTGTGACTATCAACAAAAAGCTGACAACACATGCATTTATGTCAACAAAATTATGCATGAAGTGGAGTGAGTACATTTTTTTCTTCACAATAAACCTAAATCTTTTATTTAAGCCATTTTTTATACGGTACACATGAAAAAAAAATTACAAATTTTATTAATTTTAGGACGTCTAAAATGATGATACCATAAAGAGTATTCGCTACTCAGTTGTGTAAACTTGCTCCCATTTTAAAAATTTTATCTACGGAATTTTTTAGATGGGGAATGGAAACTGGAAATTTTAACAACAAATTTTGCCATTTTTCAGTCTTTCAGCTTGTAGTTATATACATTTATATTGAAAGTTTGAAATCATTTCAGTGAGCTGACTCAGATTGTTGGTGATGTCATAGCGGATCCTACACTTCCCCGAACTGAGGAGCAACAGTGTCCAAAATGTGCTCACAGAGAGGCAGTATTCTTTCAGTCCCACAGCACAAAGGCAGAGGTATGGTGTTCTTTTATTTGTTTTTTTTTCTATAGAGTTCCTTATTGCATTAAGCTTTTAGCCTAATACACAATTATCTGTAACAAGTTTGTCTTCAAAGTTGCAATTTTTACATGGAGTAGAAATAGATACAAAATAAAGACTTCAAGATATGTAGAAAAACTAAAAGAAAAGAGAAGAATAATGCAAGAAAGTAGGTTATATTGTTTTTTTAATCTATCATTCATGTACCCCGTACGCAAGCACTTCTTTTTATGCAATATCATTTAAAAAGATATTGTACTTTTTTAATGATACAACGATGTAAGTACTAGTCACTATACTTCCCTAAAAAAGAAGTATTACATACGTAAAGTAACAGTTGAAAAATGTTCATACATAGCGACTACACTTTTTTTTACATTGTAATTTGTTTTTATTCTTGCAATTACAGGAAGGCATGCGCCTATATTATGTCTGCACAAATCAGCAGTGCATGCACAAGTGGACAGAATGAACTCTTCATGTGAATATTCAGATGCATTTTGTCATTTCCTTCATGTAAATAAATCATTCATTTAAACATTTACAAATTTTTTTTCTGTGTTTATTTTGTGCAGTCTCATAATCCACTTAATCAGGCTGTGTATTAAGATTGGTATTTATATACCGATAGCCAGCACAATAAAAAAAAAGTTGTATTTTTTACATCAACAAAAATTAAATTTTTATATGCTTTGACTTTCAACAGCCTTACTTTTTTTTAAGTCAAATAACAATGAAGAAAATGACCCTTATAATCACTAGTAGTAATCAAAAAGACTTTCAATAAAAGTCAGTCATTAGATCTAATATGCAATTTGATTTATTTACAATCAATCAATCAATAAATCACGTGCCCTGCTCTTTGCATAGGCAATCATGACCTTCTCTATCAGTCTATGCATCTTGATCTCTTGTTGCTTTTAGTGCAAGTGTCACTTGTCCTACATTAAGCCACTTTTGTTAGTCCATTCAACATCTTTTCTCATTGCTTTTCCCTGCTGGGTTTTCTTGTGATCATCCCAATTGTCACAAGATGTTCAAGTTTCTCTCTTCTCGTTATATGGCCAAAAAAAGTTGCCCGACATTTACGTCTTCTATATTTATGAGTGATCTTGATGTGTCCTCATTTTATAACAGTTTTGTTTCATTTTTTTGCAGTCCTTGAGATTCATAGCATTTTCTGTATGAACCACATTTCTGTTGCCTCCGGTTTCATTTTTTTGTAGCTGTTTTAAAATTGTCTAGGCCTCATATACATACATCAGGATGGTATATAGCACTCCAGAGCTCTTCTTCTTGGATGAAGATGTATTTATTTGTTAATTCTGATTTCATTCTCCGGAAATTCATTTTTGCTTGCCCCATTCATGATGCGATTTCAGTGTTATACATTCCATCACTTGATATTAAAGTTAGCAAGTATTTGAACTGATCCCTTTGCTTGGGTTCATTCCTGTTGACAAAGATGTTGATCTGTGGACACTCATTGTTTCGACTGACGACCTTTACTTCTGTCTTTTTGCTGTTCAATTTCAAACCTGATAGTTCTGTATAATTCATACCCTGTAGCGACTGTTTTTTTTCGTCAGTGTTATTATAGATTTGGAATCTGATGAGTGTCATAGATTTGATTGAGTTTTCTTCTTCAACAATGTCTAGTAATGGTTGCAAGTCTTCTTTATTTTCTGTAATTAATTTGGTGATATGACTCAAAAGACTGATAGTTCTATATAATTCATACTCTGTAGCGCCTGGTTTGTTTGTCAGTGCTATCATAGATTTGGTTGAGTATTGTTGTGTTCTTATCATTGCCATCGTTTTCAAATGATATACATATACTGTCTGGGCTTGTTGTTTTATCTGATTTCATCTTTCTTATCGCAGGCCAAATCTCATCTTTCATGATAGGTGGCCAGCAAAATTGACATAGAAAAGTTTTAGGAGGATATGGAGCAAGCAAAGGCACATTGCAGACAGCAGGAGTCCTGAGCGATTTTAAAAATTATAGTAGGATTGGGCATAAAAAATATAGGGGAGAGAAACAAGTTATTATTTGAGAAACAATTGGTTTCACCAACCAACAAGAAGAAAATGTACATTGAAAAGCCCAGGAGATGGAATCAGAAACCAAACAGATTACATCCTTATTAGTGTAAGGTTTAGAGACGCGCTTATCTGGGCAAAGACATACCTGGGAACTGTTTTATAGTGATCATGTTCCAGTGGCTACAAAATTCAAACTGACATAAGAAAACTCTAAGTACACCTAAAACCATTAAACTTGACTCGGCTCTATAAAAAACCAACCAGACCCTTCGAGAAAAATATCTTGTGGCTGTTCAAAATAAATTTGAAGTCTTAGAAGTCAAGGAAGTAAACCAACAATGGGTAAAAGTTCAAAGCAGCAGTGAAACAAATACATGCACCAAGAGTCGAAAGGAAAACAAAACAAAAGTGAATGGCAAATGATATTTTGGAACTCATGGAGAAAAGGAGGCTAGTAAAGAATAATATACAAAAATTGCGTAGGAAAGCAGATAAAAGTGTGATGAAGCCAAAGAAAAATGAATCAATGACAAGTGCAGAACGATTATCACATAAGTAATGTACAGAAACATTGGTGAAATCTCAGGAAATAACTCTACTCATCCATATGATGTCTAACTAAAATCAAAAAAAGGTGACATTATTATGGGAAAAGAAAAAATCTTCAACAGATGGGCAGAGTATATAAGTGAACTTTTTGAAGACCAAGGAAAGGATTACAATGTGAAACATGCCACCATTTACAATACCAGTGATATTAATGTTTTATTTCGTTTTTGCAATTTTAGTTTTATTTATTTTCATTTTGTTTTAAATGTGAATTTCCTTGTGCCATCTCTCAACTTCCTAATTTTTTTTAAAGGTCTCAAGTTTGGGACTAGGATAACAAAAAAGAGAAAAAAAATGAATGTTTTATGCTCAACTACTTAGGGCAATGTGCTGAGTAATTCATCAAATCAACAATTTCTCATGTAATCATGGTCTGTGTACAATCAATTTTTGCTTTAACTGAGGGGGGATGCTCCTGCCTACGCCGCTCACATTGACCGATTTAAAAAAGTTACGTAAAAAACAGTCATGTCATGTAAAAATCCAATAGAAAGAGGAAAAGGACTTGCATATGCAGCAATCCTTGTCTACCAATAAGCCACTGGACATACACTTTGTAGTGTGCCTTTAAATGCTGATCCTCACTTGCTCAATCTGGAGACTGTTTTCTTAAATGTATTTAAACCATTCAAGTAAAGGCACCAGGCTCGCCTATGTACTCTTCATTGAAAATCATGATCTCTACGACAAGCTCAACCCTTTTATTAAATCATCCAACCCTTGAGAGGAGCTACAACATGTTTGTTAATTGGCTTTGATGACATTAAGATAATTTTATTAGTTATAAGGCTGGTGTATTAATTATCATACACTGAAATAGGCACTGAGACTGGTTAAAAAGGATCAATCGAGGTGATTTTTTATGTTTTTTTTTTTAAGCAAATCGTGCCACTTACATTATATTGAGGGGTATCAAATTAGATGAAAAATGCAAAGGACTTGTAGAAAACTGTTGGTCTGCATGGAAAGAAAGTCATAACAGAGAGAAATAAGATTGGGTAAGATTAATATTTCCATCATTACTTTAAATCCCAATTTTGCCCTCTTTCTAATCTGTTTAAAGATTTAGTATCACGTAAATTTAAGGTAGATGAATAATATAATATGGAGAGACTGTGACCTGTTAAAACTCAATGTAGATCTAGTTCTCCTTTAGTTCAGTGGAGAGATCTTTAATTAATGCTTTGGAAAATTTAACTCCAATATGCTGAACCTCAAACTTAACATAGTCTACGTGTATTTGTCAGGCTTCAGTCTGATCAGTGTCTTTTTATAAAGCGTTAAGAGGCAAATATTGATTAAAATTAATCAACTTAGGAATAATGAAAAAATCGTAATTTTCCAGGTTCAAATTGTTCACCTATAGCTCTGAAATCTACTTTTCTTTAATCTAGACTCATTAGTTGTTCCTTTTTGCTATCTTAGTATACTCCCATTATTTACCATTCATTCAAAACGGAAATTTGTTCAAATCAAAGAGACCTAAAATAAAATGCTCCTTTATTTTATACCCGAGTAGAGATCTATAGTAGCTGCCCCAGATACAAAATTAAAATGACTGTCAACGAAAATTTTTGTTTTCATTACCTAAATATATCTAAAACATCTAGAGGACTAAACACTGACACATTTTTCGAGTGTGTTAAAATGCTCATTAATGCTTGTGTTGGTGAACCTCTTTCCTGCAAGGTAATACAGTGTAACTCAGTGGTCTAAACAGTTGAAAATCTAAAGGAGCAAGATCAGAACCACAGATTTTATCACAAGTTTCAGAAAGCTTTCATTGGGTCCTTGGAAGTCGCAAACAAGTTTAGATCCCACGTCACCTGCACTTTATCTGCATTTTTAAAAAATAATGCAAACATTAGATTTTACAACCAAAAGAATATCTGGAATGAGCTTGTCCGTGCAATCATATCATCTTCTGTTTCAGAGGAGAGATGAAGATCTGCAAGGGCTTCATTATGCTGATTTTTATCAAAATTGTGAACTTCTGCATTCCACCAAAGATCGTAACGCTAATCCAGAAGATGTATGATGGCACCAGTTGTAAAGTTCTACATGAAGGAAGACTAACAGACAGTTTTGAGATTAAAACCGGGGTTCGACAGGGATGTCTGCTTTCACCGTTCCTTTTCATCTTGGCAGTAGATTGGCTAATGAAAGAGACACTTCAGGAAGCAGAAATGGAATTCAGTGGACAATATGGACCCAACTGGATGACCTGGATTTTGCGGATGACATTGCCCTGGTCTCACACAACCACAGCCAAATGCAGGACAAGACCTCAACGGTGAACCAACGGTCGGGATCAATAGGGCTTCGTATACATCCCGGAAAGTCGAAAATGCTCAAAATCAAAACAGAGGATACACAAGCAATAACAGTCGGAGGAAAACCCCTGGAAGTTGTAGAAAATTTTACGTATCTCGGCAGTGTTATAGACCACTTAGGAGGGACGGTGGCAGATGTGAGGTCTAGAGTGGCAAAGGCGAGAGCAGCGTTCAAAACTCTGGATAAAATATGGAGAGACAGAACCATTTCAACAAAAACCAAGATCAGACTTTTTAACTCAAACGTCAAATCTGCCCTGCTTTATGGATGTGAGACCTGGAGCTTAAATCAATCATCTCTAAAGAAAGTCCAGACTTTTGTCAACGGATGTCTTCGCAGGATCCTGTGCATATTTTGGCCAGAAAGAATTCGAAACGAGGAGTTGTGGAACAGAGCAAGACAGCGCCCAATCCGGGAGGAAATAACACAGAGAAGATGGAGATGGCTGGGGCACACTCTCAGAAAGCCAAGAAACAGCATTACAAGACAATCCTTGCAGTGGAACCCTCAAGGCAAACGGAGCAGGGGAAGACCACGGACAACATGGAGAAGAAATTTGGAAGAGGAGATGAAGGCAAGTGGTCACTCATGGAGGGACATTACACGGATGGCTCAGGATAGGCGGGAGTGGGGGACTGTTGCTCGTGGCCTATACCCTTTGCAGGGTGATTGGCTTTGAGGATGATGATGTGAACTTCTCCTGAGTTACCTATTTACTGTCCTGAAAAAATATGAACAAATTTTTTTACTGGGACAGCTTTTGCATTTCTTTATCTAAAATTTTATACAATTTACTGAAGTAACTTCCTAACCACTGCAAAATTATACAAAGCCTTATAATGTTTAGTACTATGGTCTAACAAATGGGGATGAAGAGAACATGTGAGCAGGATGGATACATTTGCATAACATTTTGTTTTGTTTTTTAAGAAGAAACTGAAATGATTATTTCAGATAAAAAGAAAAACAAATAATTATAATTCAGTCTAGCTTTCACACACAAGCATTTGTAAATATGGTCTGGACAGCAGCTCTGTCTCGTATGTCATAACAAAAATTCTTACAGAATGACCAAAAAATACCCATAAAGACAGATGATGACATATATCTTTATTAGATGATTGATATATTTGGGTTTTGCAAAATAGACCCAGGTCATGGTTTATCACTTGACGTATGCCAAGCAGATATTGCACACCTCATTCATAAACTGATCCAGTTCTGAGGATCTCTCTTACCTAACAAATAAGAAACTGATCTGCCAAAATGACACAGCTCAAGTGCATACAAATTTGGCAATGAATTGTTTCATCACCTCTGCTCACACAGACAAGCTATTGTTTGATGAAAGAATAATGTAAAGATGAAAACATTAAATAAGCACAAACAACATCTCAAGCAGAATACCAAGGAAGGCTACAACAAGCTGACACAATTTTTATGTCCTTATTAACAAGTTTCTTAGTTATGATTGCTCTTTTTTTTTTTTTTTTTGGCTTTATGTGCCAAGCAAAAATTTAAAAATTATAAAGAAAGATGCCATTCTCGTTTTTCTTATTCATCAATTTTTTCATGGATGACAAAGAAGCATTGGGTGATAAGATTGTAAGAATGATGAAATTTTTGTGAAGTTGAAACTAAGACTCAAAACTGACATTTCTACAGCATTCTATAAATACTTTGGGTGGCCTGAATTTAATATCAATAAAAAAATTCAAATATATACTTTTAGAAAGTGCTGAAGACAGGATTTTCTTTTTTTTATTATTTTTTGTAAAATTTAAAAAACCAAAAAAAAACAACCCATTTTTTTTTTTAATCTAAAAGTGAATGTAAAAGGGATCTACAAAAGAGTATAGTACCCTTCTTTCATAATTAATATAAATTTTCTGATTCATGGAAAAGACAATACATGATTTTACTCTTTAAAACAACTGTGCACATAATTACTATACAATGCGTATAACACCTTCACCCAACTAGATTTATGTTGTTGTAGGGATACAGTAAAAAAAAAATAAAAATGAATCTCTAGAAAATAAACAAAAGAAAAGACAACAAGGTATAATATACTCATGTGCAAAAATTAAAACAAAAAATTTGAAGATTAGTCTTTGAAAACCTTGTATACTGGTACAGTTTGAAATGGCATAAAGATGATGTGAACACTCATAAGATTTCAATTCTGAGGTTGGAATAAATTTGAGATTATATTGAATTGAACACAATCAATAACTAAAATGGCATAAGACTAAGAGACACAAAAAGTATTTGCTCAATCCGGAATATTTCTTACTAAAATTATCCATACCACTAAACCAACCTATGGCATCTTCTCTAGTACTATCAAAGTAAAACTTAAGGAATAACTTCATTACCACTACCAGGTCTATTGATAAATCCTAATAATTGCAAAAAATTTGAAAACAAGCCAGCTAATCAGTGGCAATGTCAGAAATGTAATCATATCATGCTAATGTTTCAAAGATTGTGTTGCCTTCCCATGCAAACTATCTTAATGTTAAATTCACTATAAAAATTGAAAAATTTAAGTTTGGAGGACCCAAAAATCTTCAGGGTTACCTCATGCTTGTTGAATGCTCTCTTTTTACAATATAAAGGCAAAATCGGGGGAAAACCACTGGTTTGCAAATTCTTTTCCAAAGATATAAGTGATTTCTCTCTCATATATACCCCAATGAATTTCTTTGAATCAAATTATGTAGTATATGCATTATTTCCTTTTGAATGCTCACATTTATGAAACTGATTCAGTTTAATTTTATTTTGAAATGTCCAATTCAATTCAATGAATGTGACAACTATGGATTGCAAATTATTTTAAAGTATGCAGTTGAATTACATCTGATTTAAAACAGGTAAAGCATATGGAGTTTAACCTATGCCTTGACATATTGCTTTTGCACATAAAAAGGTGTACTAGTATTATTTATCCAAAATATTCGAGTAATGGAAAAATGCTAACAAAGATTAGTTAAGAACAATATAATGGTGCATTTTAGTTGGCCCCTTTATAAATTGAAAATGATTACAATATGAAATATCAGTCATGCAAAATGAAAACGTGAAATAAAAAAAAAACATCCTGGCATTAAAAACAAAAACAATAAGCTACCATAAAATAATAATGTACATAAAATGCCACTTTAAATATTTTTTCCTTCATCAATATTTACCTCAATCCTTTATTATTCATACTAAATAAGAAAAAGGTCTTGGGTATAAAATCTGAGTGACATTTGATCATTGAACTTGTTGGTGAATGAATTGAAGAAAAAAATACATGGTATGTAAGCAAAAAAAAAAACAACAACAACTGAATGAATCAATCAAACATGCATTACTTTAAAAAAAAAAAGCAGTTATTGGAACATAAAATATTTGAACAAGCTGGTGTCATGAAAGCAAGGACATAGGCAGATACATAGAGATTACCCATGCAAAGAGAATAATGTAAATTAGAAGTTTCTTTCAGATTGACTCCTTTCATATTATTTAAATTTCAAATCGTTTGCATTAGTTTGGGGATGCACTCTGATATATTGCATCATAGAACCTAAAGATGGAATATCTTTGTATTATATCATATTTTTCATTAATTCTTTACAGAATTAATTTAATTTCCAAGTTATGAGTAAAATTTAAAATCGAGGTATAAGGTGATCTTGTTACATATTGCATGCTACAAAAGAATAAGATAAAAATTGCAAAACATGAAAGCATTTAGGTTGAAAACTTTCTAAACTTTTTAAAGCAATTTTGCAATGATTCAAACCCTGATAAATCCAATTCATTGCCATTACAATACAATTGTACATAATCAATGCCGATTTTATTTGCCAGGGGAAGATTATACCACCAATCATGAAATGCAAAATACCTCTTTAATAGGTCGGAGGAAGAATAATTGGATGTGAAGATAACCTGGGCTACGGAATATTAAACCACGAGAAAAAAAAAGATTTTAAAAGGTACCAATTTAAAATAATTTTATTGCTATGTTTATCATTTTTCGTCCACGAAAAGATATTTCAGAATTATTTTTCTTAGATAGGATAAAAAAAAGTCTAAGAAAAAGAATGACACAATGATAGCCTCAATAACAGGTGTTGTTTGTTTAACCTTTTAAAAAATTCCCTCTTCGCTTTTTTCTAAGCAGTCATTTTCTTGACCTAAACCATCATAAAACCTGGAACCCTTACGAAAAAAAGATTCCTATTGATTTTTAAAATTATAAGATCCAACTCTAACAGTTCTCAGTCTTCCTGAGTGTTCACTCTTTGATCCGACGTTGGCCATGCAAATACATAGAAATTAAAACAAAATTGCTTGTTTGAAGACATGGTATATTATTATCAGGAAAAGATCACAGTAGATAGCACATGAATGCTAAAATGACTAGCAACAATGGCAAGCTTTTCTATCCCTTCTAAGATTGAATGAAACTTACACTAAAGTAAAAAAAAAACAAAAAACAATCTGATAACATTAAGCTTGATGCCAAATCACAGATGGAAAGCATTGCAGTTATCTACTGGTTCATTCTACAAACAAAGATTTGTTGCATGTACAGCGCACTCCTGATATATCGACATATACGGGTCGAAAATTTCTTTGTCAATATAAAGATGTCTCTTTTAATTTAAATACCTTTTTTTTAATTGCACTACATGTGCATATGTTCTTGAAGCACAGAGTTTTATACAACCACCAGTAGCTTGTAAACTTTCATTTACTATCATTGTGGCTTTCCTCTTGCACACTTACAGACTCTCCCTCCCTTCCTCCCCTAGATCTAAATCCAACCTGTGGTTTTTGTACAGGCAATTGTTGTATTGCAGGTGTTACAAGTGCTAGCCTAGTCCTGACTAACTGAATATGCATCACTCTCTTGCTTGGAGTTCAACTTTTGAAGCCCCAACACACCTACCGTTCACCCCAGTAGGCTTAGCCTCTCCAATCCCTGTGAATTATTGAATGTGATACACTACACTACTGGTCCAATAATTGCACAATCATTCACTTCTCCCCTACCCCTCCCCATCCTTATCCTCCCACCACATCTCAAGTCACAGCAACAAAGTTACTGGTACCAAAGGGATTGCAACTCGCTTTGCGACACACCGGCATAAGGCATTTTGAGAGAGACAAAGACGTGAATGAGATTGGTTTTTTGTTTAGGGCCTTTTTTGCCCCGTTACCTTGGTGCTATCGATGTCGGTATAGAGAACTGTAAATACAGACTGCATATAGGGGAAAAATTGATAAAGCATGTCGATATAAGAAAAAAATCAATAGAGGCGATGTCGATATAAGTGGTGTGCACTGTACTAGTTTGTTGTTTGCCTCCCTAATAAACAAAAGTGTCTCCTTGTAGTTATTTGCTTATATTTGAACAATGAACACCATCATCTGAACAAGTTATGCCTGCAAATAGCAACAGATTTAATTTCTCTGATTTTTAATCTGCTTTTCAAAGAAAGTGATAAAGACAAGGCATGCAAGTTCAGCAGTTATGGGATGTAAAAAGCCATTACAGAACAAATACATGAGAAATAATGCTTCAAAGCAATAAAAGCTAAAAACATTTGCTAAGTAGCCAGTAAACGTTTACAATTGCAAAATGGCAAATTGATCAAAACCATCTTTTAACAAGAGGTCAACGTATTCAATTCAAATACGACTTGCGAAGAAGAAATGGTGCAAGTATTTACAGCAAACATCTTTAACACTTCATAAGTGGTTTTTAACTTCATAAAAAAAATTAAACTAATTTGTAAGTTTTCATGAAAATATTACCACAGTTATTTCAAAAATAAAGAGTAAACAATTTAATGAATACTTGGCCCAAAACTGAGCTCTGTAGAGAAGTATTGATTTATGTAAATAAATATTTTTACAGAAACAAAATAAGCACAGATCTGAGGAGATATAATATCAAACTAAAGTCAGCACTGCCAAATAAACATTTTCATGTGTGATAAAATTTCTACTAGCGCTTTTCTATTAATTTTTCAATAATGATCTTGAAGTTAAAATTTTAATTAATTGTGACATGCTAATGGTATACTGCTAAAAATATACAAATTAATTTTTTTAGCATCGGTGCAAGATGATGTAAAGTGAAACTGGAAATTACAAATCTCTTTTATCTTTACAAATCTCAAACTCTGGATTTTTTTTCAGAAGTTTCAACCATGTACAAAGTTAAAAAGAAAAACAGCTAAGAATTTTCATTTATCAGCTTTAAGTGTGTTTCACTATAACTTTACAAAAAAGTCACTTGTTAGTTTTTACATATTTGGTGTAACTGAAGAAGAAAAAAATTTACATTTTCAATTGACTCTTAAAATGTTAAAAAAAGAGACTTTTCAGATTTTGAAAATGATTGTTGATGTGAAAATTAAGACAGGGACAGCCTCGTCTAAAATTATGGGATAAGACAAGTAGTGAATTTTCTTAAATAGAAAACCAACAGTATAAAAAAACAAAAGAGTAAAAAAAAATATTATTATCAGCAAGATTCTTTTTGTTACCCTTAAACCATCTTCCCTGATGCTCCATTCAACATTTAATCGTAAACAAAAATATCAATTGATAACTTTCAAAATCCAGTTACTTTGTGAAGCTACAATGAGAAATAATTGTGTCAAAGAACCAGCAGGGTTGAGGACATATCCCAAATATTAGACGATTTATGAAAGAAACACTTTTTAAGTACTGCATACGTAACAACTTGAAAAATAGTCAGTCCAACACTTCATAGTCAAATGTGGGTTTTAAGAAACCATTTGTCAAATTCAAGTACTTTTAGTGAAATCAATTTCTTACTCTACAAAATGATAGAGAATGACAGATTGGAGTTATAGAGAAATTATCGGGGCAGAAGTGTTCATGATTTTCCATCAGAACAGCCATTACAAATGTAGATAAATAGGTTCAATAGAGTCCAGCATTTGTGCAAGTTTCATAACAAAAATACGCTGCTAAGCAAAAGAATGCCAAACAAAATTAACCAAATTCTATCTTACTCTCTGTCTCAATGTACAAAACTAGTCTTCATAACTCAACTTGTTTGAGCCACACCCTTAAAATGTACACCAATCTCCTCCCACCAACTTGTCAATAGACTTAGAAGGTGTTGGGCCCAAAATTCTACCTCTGCCATTCTATCACCATGAGTAAAGCTTATGAGAGATGAGACTGGTGTTAGACATCCTTAAATCCATTTCTAGCCCTCCCCACTAGTCAGTAAAAGAGTGGATGAACTGGTAAGTATGAGGTGCCTCTTTCTGAATTAATTTAAAATTCGCTTTGAAAAAAAAATTTACTTTAGCTTAAATTTTTTAAACACAGCTTTCCTAAACATAGCTTTGACATAATTAATGGTCAGATTGTACATACGGATCTCAAGCAGTAAATATTTTCCATTTAACAAAGTTTTATCACTTAAACTATCTTCTCCATAAACTAAGTATAACAGTATTAAATCAAAACTATAAAAAAAAAATTAAAGCTGGCTTGTAAATAAATCATGTTTAAAAACAAAACTAAAATTGCTGCTTAATCCTTCCTACCAAAGTAATGAAGAAGAAATCGTGGAAGCTTCCATTTCCAATAGTAACCAATTTGTTCTTGTTCTTTCTCTCTGTAATGAACTTCTGTGATACGGTCAATAACACCTGAATAAAAAAATGTATCTATATGCACTGTATGTATCATAAGTCCTAAAGCTGCTTCCACACACTGCCTTGAAATTCTCCACAAGATCTAAAGAGATTATAAAATGTTTACATTTGTCTAGGCGGCATTGTCTATCGCAACTAAATGTCTAACAAAAACAGTAGCAATTAATTTACTTAAGCAAGCTTCAAAGACATACTGAAATGAAACGGAAAAAGCATGATAATATACATGAACTGCAGAAAGAAGTATACATTAAGTGAGGTTAAAATGATAAATACAGATACAAATTTGTGACTATAAATTATTCATCTTTTTCTTCATTAAAAAAAAATTTGGCTTTTTTTCCTCCATTACTTTAAGTCCTTGATTCTTTTATCCTTTGATGACTTTTTGTTGACTATTTCTCATTACAAACTTTCGTTTTCTTTAGACTGATGTCCCATTTTCAATGGTTGATGCGGCCTGAAATTAAGAAAAAAAGAAGAAACATTTGTATTATTTTAAAGCCGTAAAGAAGAAAAAAAAATGTAGGCTATAAATAATTCCCATTAAAGATAAACTATGAATCAAATCTGGAGATTTTTTACATCATAAAAATAAGAAATATCTGAATCAAAAAAGAATTGTTTAAAAGATAACCTTTGCCTGCTGATGACAATTCTGAAAAAAGATGTCCAAAGTATGTTAAGAATTTTGAAGTATGCTTTGCTGCAATTTTAAATTTTAAATTCTAAAGGATGCACAGCTTCCTCAATTTCTCTCATACATAAAATTAATTCATCAGCCCAAAAGAACTTACATACTTATTAGATCCTACACTGTTTTTGAGCATTTATATATTTACTTCCAAAAATATTTATTTAAAAAATAGAAACACTGACACCAAAATACAAGTCGTGCAAATGGTTTTCAATTGAATGGACATGGTGGAAAAAAATATAGTCTCCTCAAAACATAAAAAACACAATTCATTTAATACCAATTTGTTTTGAATTCTGAATTATTATTACTATAAAGTATTGAAATTGAAACCTGTCTATAAGATCAGAGAAGGCAAATTTAACATTAGTTTAATCATATTATTATCTTCCAGTAAATCAACATCATAACAATCAAATTTCAAAATCCATGATGGCCACAAATTTTCTAGCAGTTAAAACCTTTCAGAGAAATATATGCAAGAACCTTTATCAGTATGTAAAGAGGTTTTTAAACAAAAAAAAAGGAGACCACAATTAAATAAATGCAACTCTTTTGAAACATATGGATAAGATTCCTTCTTTCTTATTTTGTAACCATGACAATGAAAATCCTTGGAAAAAAACATAAGTTTTTGGTACAAGTATAGCATTAGCAGTATTTACTCAACATGAAATTACCTCATTGTTTATGATAGAAACGGGGATAAAAATGTCTTAAAATTAAATGCACATACTAAAAATAGGTGGTATGAAAAGTGATAAAAAAATTGCAGAAAAATACCACATCCTCATAAAGCATCCAAAATTATAAGCTTGATTGAAGGCATGCATAAGGCTTTCCATGATGGCGCACAGTTCTCTGCTTTCTTTGAAATGTCCCACACCACCTTTAATTTGTTAGCTTACATTTTTTGCTGTTATTGGAGAAAAAAAATCCCCAAAACCATTTTGCAAATGCTTATAATAATATTACAGAGCAGGAAAAGATTTAAAAAAAAAAATTTGTTCAGTTCAGACCTGTCATTTTGGCCACCCCTAAAAAAGTGGTTTTAAAAGATAGTATCATGTTTTCAATATTATAATGATTGGAAACACACAAAATGATATTGAGGAGACCAGAAAAAAACCCATATAATAGAAAAAATTAGGAGAGAGAGAGAGAGAGAAAATGTACCTCTTTAAAATAATGTATTAAAAACTTCAAAAATTACCAATAAATTTTTAAAACAAATCTGATACATACAATGAACCTTGCATCCATTAGCGTCAGACTCAACGTAACCTTAGTTCCAACAAACTAGAACAAAAACCCCCTAGTTTTTGCATTCTTTAACTACATTAAAAAAAACTTTGAATAGAACAAACTTATTCTGGGTCGAACCTCAGCTTTAGCAAACCCAGAATCTTTAACTCAATAGATTTTTTTTTGTCCCATAAGCTTTCAGCAGTAATTGCTAAGTCTTATACAATACACAGGCACCTTGACTTGGCTTAAAATTCCTAAGCCAGCCACTCTCATGCAATTGAATTCAAAGGAACCAAGACAAAAAAAAATTTTTTTTTTTTTTTTTGGGTGGGGGGAGGGGTCATGGGACTGGCGAGTGGTGGTTGAATCATCAGTCATCAATGGGTGCCGATACCAGTATGTTTCTTGACAAGACTGACTGTGTGTTAGACTGTTAGTTACTGTGACTAAGTGTAAGTATCCCATCAGACAGAATTATTTTTTTTGTTTCTTAATGAATGGGCTTCAACAAACTTTTAAATTAGAGCAAGATGATTCTTTTGGCTGCAATGTTCACTGCATAAAAGAAATTGCATTGAACTCTTAAGTCCTTCTAAGCAAAAAATTAATTTCATCTTTTCACTTATATGAGTAAAACATTTGCTAGAAAATAGCAACACTTGATTACGGGTGCAGTTTTAAAATAAAAATTGCTGCTATTTAAGTATGCACAAGTAAAACTTGTCACGTTTTGACCATTCAGAAAAAAAAAATACTGTGCTGACTTTTCTTTATTAAAATGATGTGTGTTTGCACTGCAGAGTCAAAATAATGATCAATAAATCTCATGTGTGCTAAACATATGAATAATTACATTCTTCTTATGGAATCTCACCTTTCATGTCTGTTCTAGAAATTTAAACCAAAAAGAAAAAAAAACACCCCAAAAATTCAATAAATGAATGTTAACTTGTGAAATCCACAATACTTGTCATTAAACACAGAGGATAGCACTGTGAAAGGGCTGACTTAAGTTATTGTGTACATAGAATATGGGGTTTGGGATGTCCCTCACCAAATCAGAAGTACTCACCATAACTCCTAATTGACCCTGTGATTTTATTTGTAAGTAATATAATCGTAAAATAAAAACTCTGCAATTAAAACTGATTTTTGAAAAACCAAGCAACTAAACAAAAGGAAAAGGAGATGGTACTTATCTTACCTCAGTTTTGACTATGGATATAAAGTTGCTTCAAAGAAGAGAGAATAATGTTTCTCTGTCTAAAAGATTTTTCAGCATAGTGACTTATGACAAGACAGTTGAAAAGAGTGAATTCAATAGTTCACAGTTCAAAAGATATTACTTTTACAAAGGGCAAAATGATAATGGTTTTGTGAAGGACAGAGGAGATTATAGATAACATTTTCTGGATAAGATGAGGAAAGAAGAAATGAATAGCTCAGAAGCTTAACTTAAAAGAATAAATTGAAAAAAATTCATACGTTGAGAAAAATAGTTGAGAAGATAGTCCTCAATGATTATAACACATTGTTAAAAGACCAAAAGAAAAAATGAAAATTGCTCATACACAAAGTTTAAAAAAAACCTATCATAAAACTGCGAACATATAAGTTATCCAGTACATTATATGCGAGAGGCAATTTAAAAAAAAACAACTAAAAAGAGCTTCACCTCATCACAAAAGTGCAGTATAAGACTTCGAAATGGTACAGAAATCATATGAACTTAATGTAGAAAATTTCATAAATCTAGGTTAAAGGGAATCCATGAATATATTTACTGGGTAAATTTTTCAATACTTAATGTTCTATCTTGGGTGTAACCAGTGGCATATATTTTTCCACATGATTTCCTTTCAATTGTCCAAAATCTATACTAAGACTTACCAGTCTGTCACTCAGTTGCTTGTTAGTAGCCATTTCACGTTCCAAAAGTCTCTGTTTCTCTATAAGCTTAGCCCGCAGCTATCCATAACAAAACGTCACAAGCAACAACATTAAAAATGTGTATAGCGTGTTATAATTAAATAAAATATAAAGGATTCAAGCAAGCAGTATGTGGCTAATAAATACATAAGAATTATAAAAGCCTGACATAAATAAAAAATTAGCTTGTGCATTTTACTAACAAAAGCATAAACAATGGGTAAGCATTAAAGGTTGTAATGGAAGGGTTTTTCAAATGCATATTTTAAAGTCTTCATTATGGATAGCTTTTTAAGAATTTTTCAAGGCTGTTTTTTTATTTTAGAATACAATATTTAAGTGTAATATATGCTAATGAGTTTGGGATTGCAAGAGAATCATGCTGGACATAAAAAAAAATTTCAAATTATAACAAAGAAAAAAGTTTTAGTAGTGAAATGAGGATCTTAAATGAAGAGTCACTTAAGGTTGAGTTGATATCCAGTTTTTCACATAAAGCCTTAAAAATTTTTATGCCATTAGTATTTAAGTCATTGACATTTTTTATGCCATAAATATTTGTGTCCTCTACATTTATTAAATATTTCTCCGAGGACCTTTTTTTAATTGAAAAAAAAAAAGATGGAAATTAATATAACCATTTCTGTTTTGCATGAACATGTCAGTCTTACTTTTATATCACACAAAAACCCTGTAAATTTTCATTTTGATATCCATAAGCTGGTTTGATTTCTTAAATCTTTTCAATTAATTTTATAACACAAGCTTCAAAGTGAAAAGGTTCATGAAACAAATAAAATGACAATAGAATATACAATATTCACACAAAAGCATTAATGAGATATATTATTTGAACTACAGTTTGAAATTCAGAATATCGTTAGTAAAAACTACACACAAAAAGATAAAAATCACTAATGAGAGTGACAGAAAGGGTACAATCCCTTATTTTATGACAGAAAGCAAAGCAAGTCACAATTGTTTCTCAAAAGGACACTAATACTTTTTCCTTTTTTTCTTCCTTGTCTCATAGATGCATTCTTGAAAAAGAGAGGCAACAGGCAAATTGTAAAACAATGGCATGGAAGCTGAGGAAAGGATTGTGTGCCCAATTTTAAAAAAAAAAAACACTAATCATGCTCTTCGTGCAAATTGAAAAATTGAAAGTCACAAACCTGCTCAGATTCTTCAATTTCAGATATTCCTGAGCTCTGCAATGAAAGAATACAAATAAAATCTTTTAAAATATATATCTACAGTTTAAGGTACGTCAGAACACTGAAACAAGTTTGGGGTCAAGAATGTGCAGCTTAGATGAGGAAGAGATTTCACAGAATAAATCTTTGGCTCATATGCATTGAATAATAATTACAACTTCAGCATACACTGTGTCCAGATATATTCATAATTCATGTCTACTTCATTTTAAAAGCAATGACAAGACATATGAGAGGATTTAACCATAAAATTGATAATTAATGCATTTAATTTTGCATTATTGAAAGTTAAGCCTATGATCCTTCTCAAACATAAAAAAATATTGCTTATTTGAACTCTCTTTATTTGCTTAAAAAGTAGTGTGCTGCATTGCTGCATTAGTGTATTTGAAAAGGAAATGAAAATTTTTAAAAGCTCTAAATAACCTTTTCCATCCTTGAAACTCTATTCATGAAAACATCTTAATAAAACTGCATTTCAACAGATCATAAACATCTACCTCTTCTTAGTATTTTTATCATTCATGACCCTAGAAATAATATAAGCAAAGCCTGTTTGAAACCCATTTCACGAAAACATCTTAACAAAACTGCATTTCGACAGATCATAAATATCTACCTCTTCTTGGTAGTGTTATCATTCATGATCCTAGAAATAATATAAGCAAAGCCTGTTTAAAACCCATTTGAAAAAAAAAGGGGGGATCTTCATATGAAGACAGCTCACAACAGGCCAATACTTGTGTTAAGTAATAAATGCGTTAACCTTCATGCATCACCTAAAACACTGATAGAAGACCTTATTTGCAGATGTGTAGTTGGATTGACCACATTTAACCACAGAAGTCAAAGCTTCCACTCTAAAAATGTTTCACAAGTTGTCTTCTTTTTTTACATGTAGTATATGTAATGTTGGCCTATATCCACTGATACCTAAAATGTCTATAAATCATCGTGATTTGAATTCTCTCATTTAAGCCTTCTAAATGATTAAAAAAAAAAGTGCTGAGCACTTTGTTTACTGTTCCTTAGCAAATACACAGCAGTTTACAAAATTTAATTCACCATGCAAGAATAAAATAAGATGTAGATAACTGCTCCATGCTATTTGACACTTGAAAAAGCTCCACCTTTTAAAGAGCTGTTTTCCTCCATAATTTTTCACAATGTCCTATCCTTAGATAAGAATTTACATTCTCAAGGATTATGGATGATTATGCTGATAGATATTTACCATTGACTTGGAGTCCAATGATTCTTGAAGCTTCTTCACCAAACCCTGCTCCTGAGACAATGCATCCTGACCAGTCTTGATAATGCCATTCAATTTGACAACATTCATGGACAAATCTTTATTTTTCTTACGTTCAGCATCAAGCTGTGTGCGTAGTTCAATGACTTCCTGTAATGAATCATCAAAGGAGTTGAAATTGATCAGATAAGCTGGTGTGAACTTGAAAAAAAGTTTCAACGTAAAACCATTTATAGTTCCCTGCTTGTCCAAAAAATTCATGAACTCTTAAGGATCTGCTGGAGATGTGAAATATATTGAGCCCTGTTACACTTTCTGATATTTAAGCTTTAGATTGTATTAAAGATTAAATTTATTGAAATCATATCTGCATGAGATAGTGCACTTAAATGCAGCTTCAGAATCATGTCATTGCTATACTATGAAGGGGCATCAACAATGAATGGAGCTCTGAAAGTAAGACTGTGCCTTAAACTTGAAAAAAAAATCATTCTAACAATTTCAAGAAACAAGACGTAAGGAATCAACAATTTCTCTACAGACAGAGAAGAGTGGAGGAAAATCGAAATGTTTTAAATTCAAAGCCTGCTACTGCCATACCTCAAAATTAGCCTTTTACTACTCTTAGTCGTCAATCTTGACACTTTTCTTTCTGCAGAATTGCCTAATATATTGTCTTGAATAATTAGACGCATGAAAATCATGTTTTTGTGCACTTTGCCTCTCTGCTTTGCTGTCAGCTTTTTGTTAAACAATTCAAGCTCTCATATGCACTTCTCAACTTCTCTTTTTTCAACAAATTTTCTTTGTTACTGTTAACATCTTGACCCAAGGCTTTTCCATTTTACGCAGTTTAATCTAAAATATTGCCCATAATTAAAATGACACTGTGAAACTTTTGTATGTTTGAATAAAACTTCTGCTTTCAATAAGTAAAAGAACAAAAAAAAATGAAGGAATAACTATGAAAATTATCATTTTGCTTAACTTCATGTTTGCCAACAGGCATGTAAATATTGCTTTCCACACAGCCAAAAGAATTCTTAAATTTTCATACGAACAAAAATGAGCACACACTTGCATTGGAAGTAAAATTTGATCTTAGTAAAAACAAACTGTTTTACCTTGCTTCCATCAGGCTTTTCTTCTGATAAATTTTGGTTTTGGGCATCTTTCAGTTGAGATAGCACCTATTTGGATAAAAATCATACTTACAGTAAAACTTACATAAGTGTACACCAATGAAATGATAAGACGGTAACATTATAATTTGACATTCACCTCAGAAGAATCAATGTAGATTAAATCAGCAATAAAAATAACCCTACAAGTGGTTTTTTTTAATCTAGGAAATTTTTATAAAATTTCAGATAGCTTTATAAAAAGAAACTCTTAAAGGTATTCTACATAATTTAGTTCAAACTCTAGGCACCTAGTATTTTAAATTTCTCATTGATTTCTTTGTTGAATTTTTAAATGGTGTAAAAAAATTTTTTCGTTATTTTTTTTTTTTAGAGAAAAAGTGAGTATGGCCAAGTAAGCAGATGACAGTAGTTCAGTCTTTATTCAGCAAACAAGCCTGAAAACAAAATTACCTAATAGAATCCCCACCCATACTTATGGATGCAAAGAAGCAACTGAAAAGATTGAAACAGATTTCCTTGGAAAGTTAATTTTTGAAGATGAAAGGCTGAGGACGCTGCAAGGGTTCAATAGCAATGCTCCATAAATCCCTTTCAGAAAAAAAGTTCTTTTTTCTTTTTTCCAAATTCAAGATTTCTTTCTAAATGTAAAGGTTGTTTCAAAATACATTTTTCCACTTTCAGGTTTGCTGTTTATGCCATGGAATATATAACTTGCCTGATTTATACTGAACGTAAATAAAAAAAGTTTCTTTATCATGAAAAACATTCAAAATTTTTACAAACCTTTTCTTTCTCTTTTGTTACAGTTGTGACTTCCGCTTGCGAATCTTTGAGATCAGACTCCAATTTCTCAATTTGTGTTTTCATCTGCAGGTAGTTACATACATTAAGAGTATTATTAAGGTACAAAATCAAAGCTGTACACTTCCTTATTAGCCACAGCCTGCAAAATAACAGATCATTATGTGAAAGCTGTTAACATTACATAGCTGGTAAAGACATCATCTTTATACCAGCATAAACATAATAAAAAAGGAACATGTTTTGACATGTAAATGACACTCTGGTACCGGTATTTATATAGTATGGTTCATCTTCTGTAACCCTGCTAATTGATGAAGATTGGAGCAATGATACATTTTTTTTTTACTTTTTGCATGCTGTCTTTTCACAATTTTAAAGCCTCCAACTCTTGAAATGTCAAAGAATTTGAATTTCTTTTAATCAATCAGCTTGAGTGTGTTAACATTTTGGGTTAGCAGGGACATGAGGAAACAGTTACTATTATGTGCCTCTTCAAGGAAAGAAAAAAAAAATAGGCTTTAGGCATTTTTACCCCTGAACAGCTACAATAAAAAATAGGGTCATAATCCATTTCAACAAACAAATGGGGGTATTAAATAATTCGATAAATAAGCTTCAATCATTTCTTCCTTTAAAAATTCTTGTCATTGAAAGTTGGATACTAAACACTAATCACAGTTATCTAACAAGAAAAAAAATATAGCTGAGCAATCCTTTGGCAAGGAAATGAAAATGAAAGCATTCTCTAAAGTTGGAAAGAAATAGTGGAAGTACTTTGATCCACAACTTCTCTAAATGAAAAATTCTGGCCCAAATTTATGCTCTAGCATCAACAAAGCATAAATCGTCTATGTTTGATTCAAAGCAATAAAAAAAGGCTTGATGTCAAACATTTTTCTTAATGAAGCTTAAGCATCCGCAGACTTTTTTTCGTCACACCATGTTTTTTAAAAACCATGATGTTCAAATTATCTTCGTATTTCGATTAAGATGAAAAGGTTAAAAACAAAAAATATGTTTTGATAAATGAGCTCAGATAAAAAAGGATGTGATTTTGATATGATCCCAATACATGTGTTAGTAAAGGTAAGAGGTAACTCAAGAGCACAACTTGCTGTTATTTTATTGTTTTTTTGTTTTTTTTTAATTTTTATTAAATAGATGGAAACTTTGTTATGAATAAAGATGTTTCAAAAAAGAGGGCAACCATATATACATGTTATTGTGCAGGAACATATTGATCAACTCTCAAAGTGTAATTAAAAAAAGTGCAATATGAGCCTATAAATATAGTGTTTAAAAAAAACTCAACAAGAATAGAAAACTAACAGACGGACCGCAAACACAAAAAAAAAAACAGAACCAAAATCAAAAACCACTGACAGAATATATTGAGAAAAGTATTTTACAAAGTGCCTTAGGTATAACTCTTTCTTTTCAGAATTTTTCCACTTTTTCTTTCATTTGTTCAAGATTTTAAATCCCTTAATATGAAAAAACAAAATTCAGTCTAAATATTATGCAAAGCTGTCCTTTTTCTTGTGAATAGTATGTATTTTTTTCCTTTTGAAGATAGTAGTGAATACTAAAAGAAAAATTTGCATAGTGCAAAAGAGAATTAACCAATAGCCAATAAATTCAAGCCCCTCAAGTATCACAAATTAAGAGGATGAGATGTTACATTTATCAATGGGTTTTCAATCATGCAGATTCTGGCAAATACATGCTAAATTTCACATAGTTCAAGAACTGAAATTATTTTAAACTTCTTGCTATCAAAAGCTTGACTACCTCATATCACACAAACAATATCTCATATTAAAGGTGTTTGAAACAATTTGAAGCTTGATCAGAATTTGTACCGGAATGATCAATTTTGATCATTTTCAAGAATTCAAACTGGGAACAATCCACCCCAAAAAGCTGCTTAAGACTAAACTTGTTATATTTCATTAGTGATAACCTTTTCCAAAATATATAATGATCTTTACTAATTTTTAAGATGGTTTGCATCAAGGTATTTTCCTCCACTTTCGAATGCAGATTCGATAAATAAAGTCACAAATACAATTCTTAGTAAAGCATGATTTGCCAGATATGATTAATTTATGAGGTGAGTAGCATGCCCCTTTGCTGCCTCAATTTCTAGGAAAGTTGCTAATCATGATAAAGGCATCCTTTTTTTTTACCTCATCCACGATACAAGTGAGGCTTTTTTCAACACATCGATAAGCAAATCCCAAATCAGATAAGTCCTAAAGAGCACATATGCCAAGACAAACAAGAAACATGTCATATTGCATTTGCCTTATTATCAATTGCAAGAGTGCACAAGGTAATGATATAAGCATGTCTTATAGTTTACACAGCCATTTATTCCACTCATATGCAATATTTATGAAGTCCACAAAGCCTTTCGGAAACTTTGTGGTTAGCAATATAAATTTCTTTAGAGCTTTCACAATGAACATTTTAACTCATATAAAACCAGTTAGGTCAAAGTTAACTTCTAAATGAGCATAAAACTAAAAAGATTGCAACTTTAATGTTAAGGTGCTAGACCAATTTCAAATAGTATTTATTATACAATTCAATTAGAATGCTAACAATCAACCAACAAATGTAGATTGATCATAGAAATGGTTCAATTATGAAATTTAATTAACCCTATGGGGAGTGGTATAAAATTATGTTTTTGAACAAAACGAATTGGGTGATGTTTTTAATGCAAAGCCAGTGGAACCAGAGCGTTGTAACAACTGAGTTCTGCTCTAATAGCAAGAATTACCTCGCAAAATAGGAAAAATGTTAAGAGATAAAACTTATTGCCGATTTCTGAGTGGCATTGCTTATTCTAAATTTTTTAATTTAGTTTAAAATGTTTCAACATTTTTTTTATAGTTGTTATATAATTTTCAGTTTTTTCCAAAAACCTACAGTTGAGTCCGGTTATTTCGAAGTTATTAGGATAAAAAAAGGACTTCGAATTATCTGAAATTCGAATTATCAGGATACATAGATAAAAGAGAGTAAAAAAATGTGGGTGACAGATCAGTAATATATTCAGGTGTGTAGGGATTCATACCTGGTCCCTTGGCCTAACCCCTTTCCCTTATCTTCTCCTACTCCTAGTCTTATTGCAGACTCCTGCCTGTAACATAAAAGGTCGGAACATACACACCCCAGAATTGCTTGCCACAAGAGCATAGCACAACTTTCTTTGTTTCACATGCTAAGAAAACTGCTTTCAGAATAAAAAAAAATCCATCAAGAGATGACTTCGAATTAACCGGATCCTTCTTTCCAACTTCAAGCAAACCGATATTTTTTAATAAAGCTTAAAGAGAGAAATATTTGGTAAAATTAATCGACTTCGAAATATCCAAAACTTCGAATTATCCGGATTCGAATTATTTGGACTTGACTGTATGAGTACATGGAGTTTGGTCTAAGATGACAGTTTTGTAATCAACATTTTCCTTATGCTAGTTGGAAGATCAAACTGTAATTGAGAGTTAGAAGACTACCTAGAGTAACAGACTTATTTGGTTTAAGATACAAAAGAAGATCTGGATATTTTGTTTCTAAAAAAGACATTTTAGAATAATATTGTGGATCATGTGAGAAACTTTCATATTAACTATGAATGAGACTGTTGATGTGATGATTTTTAATCTCTATGCAAGAGATAGCCACATTTGAATTTCACATACATTCAGCTTTAAATTTATTAATGTTTTCAAAGCTTTTATGTCCAAAAAAGCCCTAAATGAGGATGCTGAATTCTGAAATTTTAATTTCTGACATCAGTATGCCTTGCTCCTTTGTCCAATAAAAGCCTTTTGAGGCCATCATGAGATTTCAAGACCAATGGTAGACAAGATAAATAGCAAACTAAATTATAACTTTAACATGCGCAATTGGCTTCCTTTTCCCATATTGAAAAAGTTAGGACCATCTACATAGAAAAGCCATGTGATGAACCTATCTCAAGATGCTAAAAACAGGTCTCAACTGAAAACAACATGCTTTTGCAAATACTCATGCATTTTACACCACTGGGAGTCTTAAAATGTATCATTTTGATTTTTAACACATTTGATGTAATTTGGACTGGGTGCAAGGCAAACAACTTGTTGTATAGGGGTATATCTAAATAAGCTTAAGAATTTAAAATGACTACCTATGATTTTGTCTTATCTCACTCACATATATATATATAAGGTGTCTTTCTTCAGGTAACACTTGCAACAACAAACAAGTGCAATAAATAGAATTTCATGTTATAAAAAGATTAAAAGTTAAATGAAAGAATAATTTATCAAAACAGAACTGATGTAAACATAATAAAATTCATGACAAACATATTTATTGAGAAAAAAAAAACCAACCTCTTCACTTCCTTGAGAAGCAGTCATTTCTTGTTTCAAATTTAAAAGCTGGCTCCTTGCCTATAATCCAGAGGAGAGAAAAAAAAATGGAAAGCCGGATCAAGGACAGAACAAAAACATTAAAACCTCTACTCACATATCATTATAATAAATTTGCACGCTAAAACCTGCTCTAAAGATAGAAATCCAAATCAATATCCAATTTATTCTACTTTATCTCAAAAAGCAATTATATGACTTTCAAAAATAAAAAAATCCTCTTACTTTTTGTCATAAAATTCATTTTCCTTACTTTTACCCCAACAGTGAAAGAAAACAAAACAGTTAAGAAAATTAGAAGTGAACATTTTACAACTATTTTTTAAGCATATAGATTATAAGTGACTCCTATAATAGTGTCAAGACTGAACTAAAATAATGACCAATGTGTATGCTTTACTATTATAAAGAATTTGAAAAAAAAAAAAATAGGATGCTGTGCTTACAGTTTGTAATCTGATAACATGTAATCAAAAGTAAAAGAGGGAGATATTTTTCGTTCTGAACTTATTTAAGTCTGGCACCCAATGAACTCTAAACTCAATTTCAATTTTTAATATTTCAGTCTGTTCTGAAATCATACTGAGCATGATCCTCACATTCATAACCTCATCATATAAATTATCTCACTTGCACCTAGGCCATCATTAGTGCAAGAACTGCTCAAATTTGGGTAACACAAAATACTTGGAAATTTGTAAGCTTTTGTTCTGGTGTTAAAGTCAGGCCAGGCTAACTTAGGCTCTTCTTTTTATGCGTTTTTCCTTTTTAGGATGAAGACAGTGGTGTAACTAGTACTGTTTGATCGTCAGTTTCTGAATTGGAATCTGGATCTACTTCTACTTCTAGGTGTCATAAAAGCTTTGGGCAAATATTCCAAGTCATTATCTGGATCATATTTTCTCATTATCTTTGATTTATGACAAAAAATAATTGATCTATCAATTTTTATTCTGACATTTTTAAGCCATATAAGATTCAATCATCAACAGCCTTTTACAGTTTCAGAGAAACTTGGAGTAGATTTCTTTAGGCAAGCATAACTTAAAAAGTTGTAATCCGATCTCCCCGAAACCTGAATCAACACTAAACAAAACATTGGCTTGGGGTGCTGTTAATATAAAATATAGCAGTAACCTTGAAAGAAAGAGCAACTTTTCTAATCCTGTATATATACTCTTAATCCCATATTTATTTGTCAGGATTCACTGCAGGTGATTTAATATCCCCATTTTATCTAAGGTGAATACAAAATAAACATATGCTCAGGTCAAGACTTAATTTACTGCTCACTATCACACCACTTTTTATGATTATATTATTATCGAGAAGTATCCTACGAAAAACAAAAGCAGTAAAAAGGTTTTAAAAAATTATTTTCTGAAGAGACCAGGTAAACAACATAGTCAAAAGACAAGGTCGTTCTTAAATGAACCTTTTTTTTTTTTTTGTTACTGCTCATTTTGCTAAATTTGTGGTACAAATATAAAAGTGTCTGTCACAGTTTTACTTGTTCGACCTAGACGATTATACTCTGTATTTCAGAAAAGGTTGACTGAAACAGTAAAGATGGGAAAAATATCCAGCCTGAGATCTATCAGGACTTTCACGAAAAAAACAAAACCAAAATGTCATGAAGAATTTTAAATACGCAAAGAGAGTCTGAGATTATGTTGCTTTGGAAAATCTTTATCAGAAAATCAATGAGACAGCTTAAAGTGCTTGAAATGATATTTACGATTCCTCCTATCCATTTCTTTTATGTCTTACAATATGTAACTCTACAGTGGTAGCATGCTCTTTGCAATTTTCAATTTTCTTATCCACTTCAACATCATGTTCAGTTTTTCTACGACACTTTTAAAAAATTGCAGCAACTCAATATCCATCAATACCTGTGAAAGCTCCTTTTCAGCTGCTGCCAATTTCTCATGCCAACTTTTTTCTTCAGCACCTACTTTTGTTTCTA
Organism: Elysia crispata; assembly: GCA_033675545.1. Classification (NCBI taxonomy): domain Eukaryota; kingdom Metazoa; phylum Mollusca; class Gastropoda; family Plakobranchidae; genus Elysia; species Elysia crispata. The sequence goes on from JAWDGP010001379.1 coordinate 85,425, forward strand.
ATTCTTTTAAATTATTTTCCTGAAATAGTTTGAGCATAAAACCATATTAAGATATGAAAAGTTTACCACAAAAATATAACTGAGTGTAACACATAAAAAAGAAGCATAAAGAATGGGAAGCTAAATGCAAACATGTAGAATTGAGGTAGGAAATAAAAACAGAGAAATATCCAATGCATGGTTTTAGGATTATTTATATTCACCCTATTTCCCTTAATATAGTTTTAATAATTATCATTTCATTTCCAGAAAACAAAAATATGAGTATGAATTGAAAACATAGTCACTACTTGATTTGAAGCTCTCTTAATAAAAAGCCAAAAGTTCACAAGTCCATTTAAACTTTATAATAAATAATCACTTAAATCAGCAAAAGGTTAGCTTGTAAAACATTCTACCATTTGTTTTTATTTTAAACGTTAATCCTGTCTTGTTTATTTCCTTTCTTTCCCAAGGCATTTGCTACTGCTTTGTGTTTCCTTTTCCTATTTACAAAATTTCTGACTCTCCACACACTCATCCTAACCTAAAAGCTATGCAGATAATATTTGGTAAACGTTTTTATCTCACTTGCCATGTTTCAAATAAACAAATTATTCTATAACCTGGAAGAAAGAAATGTATGTTATAATTTTTTTTATTCAAATCAGTAAGAAAGATGACATTATTCTCCAATACTTGGAATTCATAAAACCTGGGTTCTTTGAAAGATGTTGTGTAAATTAAGAGAATGAAAACTAACATCATTTTCATCTAACCAGATCTTGCAACAAATGAAATATTGTTTACTCTAACACATTGCTCCTAGAAGATGGAAAGAACTTTAGAAATGAGCAGTCCAACCATAAAGTGAACAGGTTCAATTTATTTGAGCATAACTTCAAGCTTAATTCTCTTTGTGGTATTGCATACTTATTAATTTTATATCAAACTCATTTTAATACTAAGGGTAAATGAAGAGAAGCAGTAAGATGTACAAAGTTGTGTAACACCCAAGTAAAATCCTGTGCATGTATTGTGTAGGTAAACTTGGTGCTCACTATAAAAACATAAATTTCTCTAGATAAATATAGAGACAGATGCTGTTACCAACCAGATTATCATTAACAACTTCCTTAGTAAATTTACTTGATGTCTAATTCATTAAAACATGATCATGCTACTTTTTATCACAATCACTAAGAAAAAGAAATGGAACTATTGCTCACAAACCTTAACCCCCTTTGAATTAATTATAACTCAGAATCTATTTGAGAGAATGTATGTGCTAAGTAAAAGTTATGTGAGATAATTTACATAGAAAATGAAAAATTGGAGAGTCTAATAAGATTATATTTGAAAAAAAAACAACTCACTGTTAATGATAAGATGCGCCTGTATTCCTGTATCTGGTTATCTTGCTGTGAAACTATTATTTCCAATTCTCTCACTCTTTGTAAAGAATCAGTTCCCTTCAACAATAAATATAATTTGGGGTAAAAAAGCAGAAATCATTTAATACTCTTTAAAAAAAAAAGTAGGAAACTTCTACTAACTACACCAATACAGTTTTATGATGAATATCACATAATGATATGATGTCTTAACAAAATGACTTTTGCAGACATTTACATAGCTAAAGCAAAATGTGAAGGCTTGTCAAAATATGTATGCAAAACAAGTCCAACTTTTCATTTGATCATGTAATTAACATATTATTTTACTTAAACAGTTTAGTCTCATGCAGTCTTTACTTTTTAATACTTATTTGGTCTCATGCAGTCTTTACTTTTTAATACTTTTTTTTCACATCTTTACAAAACCAATAAAAGGAATAATAAAAAAAATGTTTTGAAACACATAACTGAATTTTACAAACCTTTTGTCCATCTGACTTGGCCTGTCTTAATTTTTCATGCCACTTTTTCTCTTCTTCATCTATACTCTTCTCTAACTGACGAAGTTTACTTTCCTATGGGAGACAAAAAATTTTGCACCATTAAATTTTTAATTTTTAAAGGGAGGGAGAGAAAGAGAGAAAGAGGGAGAGAGAGAGAGAGAGAGAGAGAGAGAGAGAGAGAGAGAGAGAGAGAGAGAGAGAGAGAGAGAGAGAGAGAGAGAGAGAGAGAGAGAGAGAGAGAGAGAGAGAGAGAGAGAGAGAGAGAGAGAGAGAGAGAGAGAGAGAGAGAGAGAGAGAGAGAGAGAGAGAGAGAGAGAGAGAGAGAGAGAGAGAGAGAGAGAGAGAGAGAGAGAGAGAGAAAGAGTTTCAAACTTGATAGAAAAAAAACAAATAACAATGGTGGATAAATGCTTTGAAGAAACCAAGTAGTGAAAAATCTTTTTGATATCTCAAGAGAGACAGACAGGCAGAGAGACACAGACAGACAGATAGAGAGAGAGAGAGAGAGAGAGAGAGAGAGAGAGAGAGAGAGACAGACAGACAGACAGACAGAGAGAGAGAGAGAGAGAGAGAGAGAGAGAGAGAAAGAGAGAGAGAGAACGAGAGAGACAGACAGAGAAAGAGAGAGAGAACGAGAGAGACAGACAGAGAAAGAGAGAGAGAGAGAGAGAGAGAGAGAGAGAGAGAGAAAGAGAGAGAGAGAAAGAGTTTCAAACTTGATAGAAAAAAAACAAATAACAATGGTGGATAAATGCTTTGAAGAAACCAAGTAGTGAAAAATCTTTTTGATATCTCAAGACAGACAGACAGGCAGAGAGACACAGACAGACAGATAGAGAGAGAGAGGGGGAGAGAGAGAGTTTCAAACTTGGTGGAATAAAACAAATAAAAATGATGGATAAGTGCTATGAAGTAGCCATGCAGTGAAAAATCTGTTTGATATCTCAAGTAAATGGAAGATTGAAAGTTTAAGAAACACGTTTTGTCAGACTTACAGTATCAGATACAATGTTGCGGTAATGGTCCACTTCTGATTGCAATGTTTTGTTTTCTGCCTCCAGCTTGGCATATTGTCCAGAATCAGTCTGAAACAAAACATGAAATATGTTTCAAAGATTGACTGTGCCACAGCCACGAGTTCTTTGCAAGAATCACTTCTTTCACTCCCATTTAAGCCTGTGACTCAAACATTGGTCCTCAAAGTCATGCTTGATGCCCAACAAACTAACTTTCAAAGGTTCATTGGTATCATATCTTAAGACGTGTAACCTTCTTGTTCATAAGGTCTTAATGACCTTTTATTTATAATGACATAATGTGATAAAAAGCAGCAACAAAAATCAGATGGTAATAGTGAAATAGAAGAACATATCTTATTTAAGGAAGAAAAAAAAAATTAAAAAAAAAAATATATATATACATTTATATATACAATTTCACAAAGAGTTAGGCTATCTAGTAGTACTACTTTAACGTATTATATTAGCGTATCAAGCAATAGCACATGCAAGATTTCACATGGGTGTGAAATGTGAAGTAAAAAAAGGTGGAAAAATAAAGCGTGCACATGGGAAAGCAATGTTCAATAAAATTATCCAGTTTTCCATGGATCTTCAGAATGCCTCTGATTGTTGAACAGAACTCAAGATTACAAACAAAATGGCATAACTCTGTGAAATCACATTCCCTGTACACTCACCACATCAGCTGATGACTTGCTTGCTTTCAGCTGCTCCAGTTCTTCTTTCATCTGCTGCATCAAGTCTACTTCGCTTTGCTAAATTCAAAGGGAAATAAGATTGAGATTCTCTATTTTTACCTCTTCACAGATTTTTCTTTAAAATGAGTATACTATTATTTATTTGGTCTTTCAAAATTAAGCACTAAAGAATGCTTTTGAATTACCAGGCAGCTATATATATATTTCATGCATATCTAATACAAATTAAGTTTAAGCGCATTTATTTAATGTACAAAATACCAGTTATTTGGAAATAAAATTTTATATCTATATGCAATTTAAAACCTACCAGCTCTGATATTTGTTTCTCATAACCAGTTATACTTTCTGCAGACTTCCTATTTTCTTCTTCCAGTTGATGTATTTTTTCTGGTGTAGAGTACTGAAAGTAAAATAGTTTCTCTTTGAAAACAAATTTCAAGTAAATGAGCATTTTCTGTGAGTGTATTGGGAGAGGGGATGGTAGGTAGTGCCGAGTGACTAAATTTGCTTTCATGGTTTGATCTATTGATATAAACTTTTTTTAACAAGATAAATATGAGTCATGAAGATGAAGACACGAAGAGACCCTGAAGGACATATATCTCAAGCTAACAATGAATAGTGCCTGCAGAAATCAAAGGAATATTCTATCCCAAAAACCAGCAATAAACATTAAATATTGGGTGCCTGCAGAAATCAAAGGAATATTCTATCCCAGCAACCAGCTATAAACATTTAATATTGAGGAAACTTTACATAATTCAATACTCTTTTACAAAGCGATTTTCAAATTTTGAAAAAATATTTTCATGATTAAACAGGTCAAACTTATCTTTCATTTTCATGTTTTGATACACTGCAAGTGAGTTAGGTGAAGGGGTTTGAAAGGAAAATTAATGTCAGATTTCAAGCCACTAAAAAAATATAAATGTATGACTTTAATAAGGCTAAAATAATACACCCGAGTTGATTTATTCCTCACACATCTGGCTCAATTATTCTCTACTGACATATTATCTTTTAACATAGGCAAAATAAATAAAAAAAATACTTTTAACAAATGAAAACTCTGTACATATTCCACTTCTCAGGGGTATTTTTTACATCAATTTACAATAAATGATTGCATACCTTTGTTGCTGATCTAATCCATTTTCATGCTCTAGCTCATTTTTTTTCAATCTCTTTTTACCTTGCTTCTACCTTTAACTGATACACCTGCTTTCACTTTTTGTAGTTAATATTAAATACTGTATAAAAAAAAAAGGCCTCAAGCGTTCCTTAATGTGTGCATTATGTATATATGCCAATCACAAGTTTGTAATGAATTGAATAAAAAAAAAATGCCATCAGAATCAAAATAAAAAAAAAAACACTTCCATATGTTTAAACATCTTTTGGTAACTACTAATGTAAAAGAAAATGCTCAATTCATAAGGGCACCTTTGTCATCTTTCGGTTTAGACAATATCACATACCGATGAAAGAGTTTTTTCAGCTTGCTTCTGAAAGGCTGTAACCCATTCTTTGTGAGGCTGGAGACACAAAAATTTGAATAAATGAATATTATGAAATCAAATAGAAAACAAACAATGTATAGAGACTTACAAATACCTTTCTAAAAGAACTTATCACCTGGCACTGGTTTATTATTCCAACTCAAGTCATTTCAATATGACAGCTTAAATGCCCTAAGCAGATTTTCTTTCATTCTATACTGAATTCTAGAGAATGGCTCTCAATATTATTCAAGTCTTTCTTATCTGTGACTGCTTCAGCAAACGTTTCATTAACTTTTTCCAGTAAGTTAATCAGATTTTAACCTGAAATTATTAACCACCTCATGCAATACATGAGAAGAGAAAAAAAGGCTCAAAAACACCCTGTACATTTCTTTATAGCTGAAAACAATAATATCTAGTTAGAAAAAAAGCATTAAAACTTTTTCTCCTCCAAGGCAGATCGAACAAACTTGGAAAGTATTCTTTACAAATTTGCATATACAGGTAAGATTTTAACTTTAAGGTAGTCCAACAGCTTCATTACTGATATTAGGCAATAGTAACATTGTTTGGTAAATATGTGATTTGAACATGTTTTTACGAAATCAAATTGTACTGTTTTTGTTTCATTGCAACCTTACCAGTTTCTCTGAAACTTTGATGCTAGGGAATAATCCTTGAAATATCCCTTTATCATATTTTTCAATTTCCAATGCAGCCAAACTACCTGAATCCTGAAAAATTTATAAAACACAAAAAAAAAAAAATTACAGGTAAATAAATACAACTTTTCATTCATATTTCAAGCAGAATGACACAAAAAATGTCTGAAGGACAATCAAATAAAAAATTCTTAATTATTGTAGTAGAGAGCTGAATTCCAAATTAAAATCAGAGGAATCACTACATGCACTTGTTTACACTATAAGAAATTATATTATCATTACACATGTGATGGTTAGTATAAGCAGAACTGAAATTTTTTTGACGCAAAAAAGTTTTGGTTAGCAGCTATAAACGTCTCACAAAATGTGAACATGGTACGAGTAATGAAAGTTAGCAAGCTCAAAGATGCATGTAAGAAAAATTAATATCTTAATAGGCATGCAGTTTGCCCAGGTCAAAATGGTAAGTAAAGACTAAATTTTATAAAACCACAAGTTTTGCTTGCTATTCCAACCGCTAGATATTGCCTTGGTGTAAGCCATGCGTTCATGATATCAAAATATTAGTACTTTTCCATTATTAAAGGCTAAACAAGAAAGGATGGTGGGAGAAAATAAACTTATAAAAAGCAACAACATTATAATTTGCCAAAAACAAGTAGCAATGCTTTACAGTCATGGAGTAAGAGGGAAAAATTTCCCAAAACGGAAGGAACAACCACCCAAACATTCAACAAATTTGTAACAAAATTATGAGAATGATAATACTGAAGCACAAACAGAAATTGGAGATCTTGCCACTATAAAATCATGGGATCTCTTTGCTTTGTCATGATAAATGATCTGTTCACCTCTTTATGAAATAAATACTGTGATACATGTTAAAGCCTGTAATAAGTGATTTCATGACATTGGAAACTAGATTAAATGATAAGGATTTATGAAAACACACTACCTTTGATTTGCCTTTCCAACAGCTTATCACATTTAAAGATTCATAATTAATTTGATACTAAAATAAGAATCTTAAAAAAAAAATGAAACCAGTCCCTATTTAAACAGTCAACTTAAAGAGATACAAACTCTTTCTGAATATTATCACATTCATAGTTTTTATAAACATATAATTTCTGACCCAATATACAAAATTCACTATTTAATGGCAAATGAATGTTTTAAAATTTCAAGGTAGAAAAAATAACATTTTCTAGTTCAAGATCCAACCTAGCAAAAACAGTATTTCAAATATAGATGCTTGAAGCAAACTTTTGTGAACAGTGACTTAAAACAAAAAAGGCTAAAAGAAAAACAGACTATCAGAGAAAGTGACATATGGCGTATTATGTGACTCTTTCTAGCCATCGAAGACAAAAATAATGTACTTCTTTATTTCTTGGTGCTGATGTTGAATTTTTTTTTTTTTTCAAATATGTAATATGTCCATTACTTTACTGCATCCTTCTTTTCAATAAATTATTTATCCTGAATTTTTATCAATTTGAATTTTAGTTTAAAAAAAAATGGGTAAACATTAGACTTGGTCACTATAAATTTGCAATGGCTAACTACAGATGGCAAGAAATGGAGAGTCAAAGACAACACATAAGACATTCAAGCTGCACACCACAATGACTGTTTTTCACAAATATTGCCAAGAATTGATGTAACATTCAGTTCAACTTTCATGTTTCCATATCAAGCAAATAGCACAGACAATGCTTTCATAAATTTGCTTGAAAAAAAAAAAAAGAAAAGGATATAACCAAAATTACATATCAAATGAATTCTTAAATAAAATATTCAGGACAATGCTTTACATCACCACCTCTATAATTTAAGGGTTGAAGCCAAAAAATGTAAGATGCTAGCAAAATGCACGTAAATATATTAATACTTTTCACATTTTCTTCTAAATATAAAATGGGACACCCTAAAAAATTTGTAAATTACATTTTCCACTCTAATACTGTTACAAACCAGCATAAAAATTCTGCCCATCCTATCAAATTTAACATAGCTGCAGCCTCAAAAGCCACTATCAATGTTGCAGCTTGATTCTTGATTACTATTTACTGACACAGTGAATCTTTAAGTTCTTTGTTCAAAAGCAATAGAGAAAATTAATACTTCGATTTTAACAAAGCTGTGGAAAATGCAAGTGCTTGACATTAAGAGCATATCAGACTGCTTCTGCTTAGATGAAGATTGGGTTCAGTGTCTTATTTACATACAAGGACAGTCTCTTGGCCGCTTAAATAAGTTTTCTTAGTCAAATCTCACCCGAGCTAGCATTTCATTTGATTCATCTAAATTACTACTTCAACTTCCTCAAGATCTACTGATTAACATATTTAGCCACCTAATACATTCAATAATCTTTCATTTCCAAATGGATGTTGATCTAGATCTAGATTATCAGCCAAGGTAAAGGTGTGACTATTAATGATAATAGCCAGTATGGTATGTTTTAAAGATGATATTCCATTGTCGAAAATATTCAAACATGCTTATCTCCATATTTAAAACTTTCTAATAACTTCCTCCAACAGGCCTACAAATTTGTCTTTATTTTTGTTTTTGATAAGTACAATCTATATATTAGATGGTGATAGCATGATCTTTTGATAATTAAAATATCTATCAACTCAAATATCCTGTTAGTACTTTATTTAAAAAAAAGTACTCCAAATATTTATGAATATTGATTATCTATAAAGACTTTTCTTCACTTACATCCTCTCTTACCATACAATTCAAAATATGACATATATCTCATAAACAAAAATCACTAACTGTCATACCACTATGTAATTACAGTAAAAATGATAATTTGAGAGCAGAACGTTTAATACCTGTATAAGGGATTTCCTAGATCACCACATAATCTCTCTTATGAATACTGCACAAGTTGTTTCAGTACTTGTTGCATTAGTCTCTAAGTTTTTAAAAGTCTTGACTCAAGCTTAAAATGACTTATGAACAAAACTGATTTCATAATATCGTTTTAAGGCATCAAGGGTGATACCCCACTACAGCTTGCTGTTGGATTTTTATCAACATCTCTTTAGACACTGAAATGCTACATACCAACTTTTTCACTCTGAGTAAGACAAAAAATACAATTTGAGTCTGATTTGCCCCGCCTATTATCAATCATTTCTCCACACTAACTTAAATTTATTTTTTTCCTATTTTGTCTCTAATTTTGTTTCGAAAATGTTTATAAATATTGAGTTGGCGAATGATTAAATATTTGACAAAGCCTTTGCAAGATGAATATCCAAGTGAAAATTCAAAGTGATAAGAGGGTAAAAGATCTTTATTTAAGCAGCAATCAAATATTTACCCTAGCAGACTTCAATTCTTTTTCTTTTGCTGCTGAGGATTTTTCTGTTGATTCTAATGCTTCCATAGCCTTCCAATTTTTTTCCCGCAGCTCCTGCAATTGCAAAGCAATGAAAGGAACTTAAGAGATAAAAATGATAGGCACAAGACTTTATCAAAGAGTTGAATACCGGAAATCAGCTAATTCTGTACATTCCAAAGCTACTTGAAGATCCTTAAAAACTATTTATAAGTTTTAAACTCCTGAAAAAAAAGTACCGAAGAAATGTACTGCCTTGCAAGAAATCATGCTTAAAAGGATCTGCAAATAGATTAGGATTTTATAAAATTAGCTTACTAATCTTATTACCATCACATATGTGTACAAGCCATGAAAAAATGTTTGTGGCTTAAAAAAATCTACAGGACTGCAACTCCCAGCAAAATGTCTTATTCTTTGAAACTTAAAATATTTAAAAATTAAAATTGAAAGATATTTCTTGATATAAAAAAAACCCAAGATTTACAATTAATTATTCCTCTGCACAAAAATCTATCTTATCGCTTTTAAAATAAAGCATCCATTTGAAACAGACTGCTGCAGACAAATTTTGATGAGGACCTTTTATCTCCACCTCTTGGTACATCAGTAAAGAAAGCGTTACAGCACTGGTGTACTTCTCAGCAGTGTCACATTTTAAATTGACTTTAATACATCACATTTCCAATTCCAGACAAAAAAAATCCAAACTGTGTCACTCACATGCTTTTCATGCAACCCAAGAAAAATTACACATTCAGCTTCTTTCAATTCTTGTCTCCACAGTTGACATTTGCATACTCTATATCTGCACTACTTACATTGTTTTTTGCTTTCTGATCTGACAACTGAGACTGAAGACTTTGAACTTGAGCCTCCAGGTTACCAATAGCCTTTTTCTGGTTTTCCAATCCAGAGGAAAGTTCATTTACTTCCTTGGCTTTCTCTGACAAACTGCAATTGTAATAGTGAACTATAATTTAAAAAAAAAGTCTCAAATAAGCTAATTGGTAGCAGTAAATATAAAAAAAATACCCTAGGGAACTGCATATCAGCAAGTGAGTTAATAAATTAAACTTAAGTTAATTGATCATTTTCCTTTTGCAGACTTTTATATGAAAAGTTTGGTATGTTGAAATAAAAATATTTTTTATATGGGAGTTATCAAATAAATTTTGTTCTTAGAACTGAACATAATCAAATGATAGCAATTCTTGATATACTTTTCAATTTCAGCAGCACAGGATTACTCAAATCAAGCTAGGTTAGAAATCTCTTTTGATGGAACTCTAAACCCATCATAGGGGTTGACTGCTGGTGGAATTAAGTTTGGAATCATTCTTTGTTCATATTACTGAAAAGATTAATAGCATCATGAATTTTTGTGATTGAGTCTTAAATCAGAAAAACAAAAGATCAAAATTGAATAAGTTGGACTATTTGACATCCAAAGTAGACTTTAAAAAACATAACGAGAAAATCAGCAAGAGAAAAACTCACATGCGTTCATGCTCCTCGACGGATATGTTATTTTCATGGAGGCTTCCATTGCTTGGTATTGGGGGAATATTTTCGAGTTTGTCTTGCATAATTTTATTTGAATCTGTTAAGCGTTTGTTTTCTTGCTGCAGGCACTGTAAATATATATGTAAAGGAAATTAAAGGAAATGAATAAATTGTACTCTAAAAACAAAATCTACCTTCATTTTAGCTGTGTCACTATACATTAAGTGATTAACAAGGCAGCAAAGAACTAAAACATATATTACCTATTTTGGTCAGCGATAAATACCTTTGTGCTTTATTAAGCAAATTTTGACACAAGTCATGTAAGACACATTTACTTTGAAATATTGCTCTTTCCTTTCTTCACTGCATGTAACTAAAAGCATGTTGCATTTTCTAAATCTGGATTTCCTTATTATATTTGATGGAAAGAAGATTACCAAGAGCTCTGTTGTACTTCCATCCAGTCTCTGATGCAAGTCAGACATCTGTTTTTCAAGGTTTTTAACATTTTTTTCCAAATCTGAGCACTTTCTTTCTGATTCCTAGAGATAGATAAATGTGTTCAAAATTTTAAAGAAGAGTCAAAGTTAAAAGATCACAATACAGAAACACATTGAAATTACTTGGTAAGAATTCTTTTCTGCTCCGTTATATGGCTTTAAGCATTCAAAAATTTTTTATCTACCTTTGTGAAAGAGATTAAATGAGAATAATAAATCTTGTGTGCCTTCCTCTGAGATTGGCAGACACTGCAGAAACATAGATTCTATTGCAGATAACTTAGGCAGTACAAACCTGAAGCTTTAGTTCAGATCCTTTGTTTGCATCCACTTTAGTCAGATGTGACTCTAATTCTTGAAGTTTTGCCTTTAATGAGGTTACTTCTTTTTTAGTGGTATTTAAGGCTCCAGTGGCATTCTGCAATTCTGTTGTTAGGGATGTATTCACAGATTCAGATTTACGTAGCTCATGAGCTATCTCTTCTACTCTTTGGCTAGCCAAAGCATCCACGTCTTTCTGTAATGAGGATGTATAAGATAACTTACAGACACTACCAATCATACATACATGTTGTGGATTGATACACAGAAAAATAATTGTGATATGGTCCACATAAATAAACATTTCATAAGCCCTAACTAACAAAAATTAACTTTTTACAAAATCACAATTTCAATTTTTTTTAATAATGGCAATCTGAAACAAATTAAAAAAGAATAAGATATCAATCACACCAATTCTAAAGTCAATATGAAGAAAACGTGTCTATTTTCAGGAAAATGCATGCACAAAATCAAAGATTCAGGGTCACTACTAGTAATGAGGGGATTTGCATGAAACCCCTAAATGGCCATTGTTGTGCAATGAAAGTTTTAAAAATGACTATTAAAGCGAGGATACATTTATAACTTTATATTTGTATATATACTTAAAAAAATGAATAACTCAAAGCTACCTGGTTTCATTAATTCTTCTAGTAAGAGTGATCCCCAAATATACCAATATTAAGATCATCATCCAAGCATAAGAAAATTTTTAATGCTTCATACATGACGCCTCATTTAAACATGGATGCTTACTGAGTACCATCTAAATTTCGAAATAAAAATTAGGTATCTACAATAGTGGACAATCCTGTATTAATCAATTTGGCAAGCGCCTATACTAAAATATATATATATATGTAAAGTATCTTTAGAAGATGCTTTTCTTAAAATTAGAATGGAACTTTTAAAATAAAAATTAGGACACATAAGTTCTGTCCAGTCTTTAGAAAGTCCATATGATTAATAATTTTGAACGATTTTTCTGGGTGGCTTCTTCTCCTCCAAGTCTGTTGCAAAATGGAAAAACACAAGACCACACAAAAATGTCAATATGAAGAGGAAAGGCATTTAATAAGACTGACTTGTGCTGCCAATGAGGCAATGTGAAAAATAAAGACTCATGGTGTATAGAGAGTACAATTTTTCACTTTTTACATAAAATCAAACAACGTATTATATATACAGTAAGTAAAAATGTTAAGAGTGTACCTGTTTAGCCTCCAACTGACGAATTTTATCCTCATACAAATTGGTTTTGGATTCCAAGCCTTTCTTGGCTGCTTCACTTGCCTTAACTTTATTGAAACTGGAGCTGAGGTCTCTTTCCAGTTCTTTTATCTTTTCTATATGAACAATTGCATCTTTGCTGAGGACATCAAAGGTCATAAATATTGATCAAATTAGTTGCAGTAAAGAAAACTTTGCGTCGTTCATTGGATGAATATAGAAATAGGCTGGTGGTGATATTTGCTAACTGTGATATGATTGCTAAAGAAGGCAACAATTAAGTGTTATCTTTAGTTATTATATGAATAGGTATCTTTCCTGATGTTGAAAATAGATTCTTACTCATAAAAATGATAAACCAAAAAAAAAAAAAAAACTTACTCTTTTAATGTCAATGCCTCTTGCAGGATCTTGTTTTCCTAAAAGGACAGATTTAAGAAAAAATATGCAGTTTAATACATAAAAGTCTTTTATGCAAACTTCATTAAACTGATTCCATTAATAAATCAAATTTTTAATATGAAAAATGACAAACTAGTTTCTTGATCTACTTACTAAATAGTGTGCATAAAAAAAATAAAATGGGACAGGAGTAGTGTGCGTCTCGATTTTAAATTTAACTGTGCCAGGAAAAACTCAGGATCAACTTATATTAAAAGTGTTTGATACATTTTCTACCTTTTTAGCCCTTCTCTTCACGTGTTTGGATTTAAATATAAAGCAGCAATAGTCACAACTGAGTCTGATTTTTATTATAAAGCAGATATGTAAAGACACTAGAATACTGGTGATCAGTGGCATGTACAAAAAGTATACAATTTTAAGCAACTTTTCATCTCATCAATATGTTCTGTAAAATGTAACCTGTTTGACATTTATATATCAACAAAATCCAGTTCAATCTATTGGTATTTGAACTTTATATGAACCCACAATTATAAGATCTAGCAATTCAAGTCAGAAATTGAAATCTCTGTTGAGAGTCTTGGGTTTTCACTGTATCTTCTCAGCCATTCCATGTGAATGTCTTGGACCACGGCAGAAAATCCCTTGCTGTCATGCACATTTTGTTTCGACAAAACATGTAGCTTTCACCTCCTTCCACTATGTCCTTCAAGATTATTACTAAATTATACTCTAGACCTACAAATCTAAATAAAACTTAGTTAATGTGTTGCTTTTGAGATTTCTGTTTGATTTGAATCTTGATTTTTCTAGGCTAAAGAATTTTAGACATACAGTGAAGCACGGATTCATCGAATTCATTGGGGAATTTTTATATGTTTGAAGAAGCCGTATTTGAAGAAATCTATTTTTAGCACCCGGATCATGGATTTTCGTTTTCGTTTTCGGGAATATTTTGAAGTACGTTAACAACTTATAGAGGCTTCTTGGCTACTTCCATACAATTCCAAGCATTACAGAGATACCTGATTTGCCGTATTTTACCCACTTTTAGTATTTCAAATAGAGGATAGAAGACAGATACATCTGAACAACATGATCTGTCATTCCCAACTCACTTTATGTAAAATGTTATCTCAAAACCCCCAGCGCTTATCGGATCTCAAACTTTTGATGCTAGATCTAGATCAAGACTCGGGCACAAATTTGTTTCTAGCTAGGCGTACATTCAGTCTAAAGTTGACGTTCAAATGCTTGTTCCTGAATAATATTTAACCCAGGCGAGGGCTGTCTATCAAGGCAGAGCTAGACTTAATCCCACCAGAGGACCCGACAAAGGATTGAACCTAAAGCTCACTATTTTCAGTCCAACGTTTTACCTTTTGAGCTACCTGGTGTCCTAACCGTCAATAAAGAAATCTTGCCTGCCAGCTTTTTTTCGCACATATGTACTGATTGCTTAAGCAACAGGTGGGCCCAGACAGATTTACCTGTCATCATTACCCATGTCTCGTGCACTTGGAACAAGCAAATTGTGGTTACAATCAGCCCCTTTTAAGTCTTAGCGATAGGTAGACCTAGCACAGGCGCAGACAGACAACTGGCTCTTGGTGTATGGGACTAAGCTACAGTAAGGTGGGGAGGGAAAAGGGGTGTCTCTCTCCATGGTGACTATGGATAAATGGCAAGGCTACCTGTCCACAAATTGTTTCTACACAGTAAAAGGGAGGGGTAAGGCATGCTTGTTTGAAGAATAACAACAACTGTGTAGAGCACTTGATTGAAATTTAAGATCTGCGAACGTGATGAGAAAGTCAAATTTCTTAAGAGAACATCTTTTTTCTTCTAATTTTGGGTTGTTTGTTCGAAGTTATAACTTTAAACTAGTTCTGCGAAAATATAGAAATTTGAAGGGAATAATGAGAGAATCAGAAGCGGAAAATGGATGAGTTCGAGAGATTGGTGTTCGACCTTATCGTGTTCTACTGATAATGGAAATGCAACAGCATGTAAAATTGAATATCAAACCTTTGACACTCTCCTTCTGAAAATAAAATAATGTTGGTGTCATATATTCAATATTACAGAAAATATAAAAATTATTTATGCCTTAGTTTGCAATTCTTTTTCCAGTTAAAAAAGTCAAATTTGTTGCTTCTATCATGACCATGGAGACAGACATATACAGAGAGAAGTGGAACATCTTGGTTATTTTGGCAAAAATTTGTCTGAGGCAGAGGATTCCCAGCTCATAAGGAGTTTACCTCACTAATTTTCTGGACAGCTGCTCTGTCAGTCCCTTTCTCAGCCTGATGAAGTCTTGCCTGTAGGCTATTGCTCTCCACCAAGTGTTGCTCATGAGTGTGCTGCATACGAGCTTTCAAGGCTTCCATCTCTGCTTGCTGGTGCATCAGCTGTTCTTGAAAACGCTTCTCTATCGATGCATTCTTGGACTTCTCAGCTGTCAGCTCATTCCTCATTTCCTTTGCTCGAGACATCAATCCTACCGAGTTGTTTTTCTCTGAAAGAAAAAAAAGTAACATGATAGAAATTATATTCAGTTTGTATCAAATCTGACCCTTGATTCAAAGACTCCCATAAAAACATCAATGGTTCAGGACAAAAACCCTTGGAGTGATCAGACAATTAAACAATAAAGAAAACTACATGAAGCCCTAGTTTGACTTGTCTCAGTCTCACATTTCAAGTTAAAAAAAAGAAATGTCTAATTGAAAGAGGAAAGCAAGACAATCATTTGCTGTATAAGGTGAGAAAAAAGACATTTCATGAAACAAGGGACTTCTAGCAAATATGAAAATTTGACTAAAGCAACCTTAAAAGTTATGTTCTTTGAATAATGAAATATTATTTTTATTGTGAGATCTTTCCTAGACCAAGAAATTCCCCATTCCAAATAAGTCCACAGATCTAAGACAGGGGTATTATTCTCTGAGTACATCCTTTTTATTAAATATGTGAGGGAGCCCTCGGTTTTCAGTCGTGAGTGAACACTACCTTTCTAAAGTGAAAAAAAATTGATCTTTATCAATCTGGATCAACAGCCATAACAGTAATCTGTAACTTTTTAAAAATGCTATGAAAAAAAAACAACATTTAAATGTAAATTCTGTATGATAGTATCGAGTGATCACTGTGTGAGTGAAAATGCTTTAAAATGGTAGTATATCTGCAAAACTTGAAACATGATTATTGTAGCTTTTTAAGGGAGTTTTTTAAACCTGTAACATTCATTCTGTTTAGAAATAATTACTATTTCAGAGTATGAAAGTACATGTAGATCAATATGCTAAAAAATTGTCTCAAAGTATCCAGCTCCTTCACCTAACTATTCTAAAATCTGAAAGAATTGCTTGAACCTTTTGTAACTCATAACAACAAGCTCTTTCCCTTCCTCACTTTCATTTTGTCCTTTAAAAATTTTTTTTTAACTTTTAGAATTTGCTAATATTTTTTACCTCCTATAGCAGTTTGAATCAATACACAGCATTCAATAAAGTGTAATTATTAGAGCTCTTATGCAGCAACTTTTTAAATAGTGCTTGGCATCAATGCAGATTCTCATAAATCATATATCTAGATCAATTTCTTCTCAAAAAGTTTATTTAGACTAAGAATTGATTTACTTGCAGGGCTAGCCTAAAATTTGAACCAGACCTATGTAAAATACCCTTTTAATGAGATTGTTCATTATGATCTACATTAAAAACTTTTCCTTGTTTTCATTCTCAGCCTAATCTTTCCATCTAGCGGCAGTTCGACTGGGTAGTGCTGAATGTCCTTTATTTAAAACACACTGTTCAAATTTACATAAGCTTACAATGTTTCAACAATTTTTTTTTTATGGTTCAACAAGAAAGCTATGCTATTTCAGTATGCTATCATGTATAAAATTTTCACTCTGACCCTTGATTCAAAAGGCTAATTAGAATTCAAGATGAGGAAGTCTGCTTGAAAAGAATTTGATCACTTTACCTGCCTTCTTTTATTTAATTTTCATAGTTGCTACAGTATGTCCCTCCTCTCTCCTGGTTGAACATTTGTCTACAGTGCATCAAAAACGTTTTAAAAAAAAAAAAAAGAAAGAAAAAAAGATCCTTGGTTATCACACTGCAGAGTGTTTTAAGAAAATTAAAGGAAAATATGACAACAAACCTTCTTGCAGAATCTTTTCTTTCTCTTCCAACTGTTTCTTCAACATAGACATAGGATCACCCTTTTGGCTTTTCTGAAGAAAAATTAGAGGAAAAAACATCTTTTTGCAATAGAATTAAAAGAAAATTAAAAAAAAAACAAAAAAAAACCGCAATTTTCATTAGCGTTATTCAGTATCTTCTTTTCACACAAACTTTTTTCGCAGTATGAGCCTTTGAACCAAATCAATATATAAAGGATGTGTTCATTTTTTTTTCATTTCTAAGGGATGAAATATTTGCTGACAATTCAGTTACATGTGATTAAATATTAAGAGCAACGAACGTTCTATTTTTTTAACATTGTGAGGTAAAACAATAAAATGGCCTTTTTAAACGTAGACAAAAAACAGAGTTCAGGTGAAAAATGGAGGGTCTTCTTCCCTTTTTCTCTATTTGAAGATGTAAACTATGAGATAACTTACTTTATTCCAAGATTCTGATGCCATTGGAGCGGATGGGGTGAGACCTTGCCGATTTAATAGGATGTCAATAAGATTTTGAATCTCATCATCAGATAGCTTTGCAGTTTTTACAACTGATACAAGCTTAGATCCATTGAGGGGGACATCACCTGTACAAAAATTTGAATTGAAGAAATTATTCTCAAAATCATCCTTCTCTGTTATATAAAAAAAATAAAAAACAATAAACAGTTACAGCATTCCAAAAAACCAAAAGTACTAAAACACATTGAATTTCTCTAACAGATTTTTTGGAAAAGGCAAATTAAACTTTAAGAATACCATGGTCGAAAACAATAGCTGTGCCAAACTGTCATTTATCTAATAATTAATATATTGTAAAAAGTATCAATTCAAGATACCATACCTTGAGGTTGCTTTGCTTTAGGTGAATGACGAACCTCATCACGATGCTTTGGTTTCAAGTCCTCTTTCATATCAATAACACCTTTGGGAGGTAGATTTTCTTTTATTTCAGCAGAAACTTTTGTTTTAGTTTCTTTGACCATTAGTGGCTCAGTAACAATAGCATTTTCAGCATGTTTTTCATGAGACTTTTTCAGTTCCATTTCATCTTTGGGAACGACAGGCTTGTGATGGAGCTCTGTTTGTTTTGTTGCAATGAGGGTTGGCTCATCTTTGTTCACAAGAATTGGTTTTACCTTTTCCTTCTTACCACTTCTTTGCCTCAGTCCAGCACTAAGACTTAAACTTTCAGTCGGTTCAATTATCTCAGGTTCAATTTCTAAATTCACCATTTTGTGTTCACTTTTCAACTCAGGCTCTGTAACTTGGGCAGATTTTTCTTTCACTTTCTCTTGCTTGCCTTTCTTAAAGCTCTTCTTCTTATTCAAATCCTTTTCTGCTTTCCTTTCAGCCTTTGCCTTTTCCCTTTCTTTTTCTTCACGCTCTCTCTGCTCAGCCATGACTTCTTCAAAGGTTTTTTCTCTCATAGAGAAAGCAGATATACAGTATATCATGACTGCTGATATTATAAAGACAGCCACTCCAATTAAAATTGTTGCCACTTCCATTATGGCTTCTCAAGAGTTTTTGGGCCACCTATAAAGAGTAAAGAGTGTGCTGGGGGATGAAAAAAAAGTTTTCAGAAAATTAGATTTTAGACCTACTTATGAGCTAGTTGGGATTAATTCATTGTTGAAGCTCTTATTAGGCAATTCCAATTTCCATAAGGTGGTATTTATTAAAAAAAAACACCCCTTCCCCCCCCCCCCCCCACCTATACACATGTACAGAGCCAATTGAGATTCTTTATCTTTAAATCAGCTTTGCAAAATACAACAATCTTAGTGATTGCTCCATGTTAGGACCCAAAGTTAAAACAATTTTTCTATTAACCTCCTTCCTCCCACAGAGAAATATCTCAATTCCTCATCACTTAACAGAGATATGAAGAGGCATTCACCTAGGTAGGAAAAATGTACAGAGCTTAAGAGAGATATTCCCCTCCACCATCCACCAACACTTTTTTTAAAAGCAGGCTTTAAAGAGAAATTTAATATCTAGAACATGTTATTAAAGACGCGAAACAAAGAGAAAAAAATTATGTTTCACATCAGCAGCAGGTTCAGAAACAGTGGATTCCAAGGCAGTAAGATCTTAGGTGAAGACTACTGTATATCCTCTGACTAGACCTCAGAGTCATAAATTAAATAGAATGAACTTAAGAAATCACTGTATAATTTTCATGCAGCCTTCAATTTTTTGGATGCCAGAAAAAGGCTAATAAAGAATAATAAACTATCAAAAACTATACATAGCTAGAGCCATTACAAAAGTTTTAAAATTTACTAGATAAGAATTACTTTGTAGCCTGAGCTGAAATTGTATGGTTTTTTGGACAATTTCTCAAATTGCTTTTGTTTAGAAAGAAACAAAATCATAAAATATAAACTGTGCCATTCTGTTCATTCTGTTTTCCACCATTGGAATTTTCTGTTTCCCTTTTTTATCTTTTTTGAATCATTTTCATTATGAGTAGCCTGTCAAGTAACTTTACTGCACTTTATAATTAACACAAATTCAAATTCTGATGCAGCAGCAAACCAGCTATAGTAGATCTAAACAACAAAGTTATGATTTATTGCCCCATGACAAAATTATAGCAAAGAGAAAATCATGTCCAACAGATCATATAGTACATTGAATAAGATTTTAATGAAATCAGAGTTATAAATACCATAATCAAAATCATGTTTTTGAAAGGAGAGATAAAACAATGAATTACTTCAAACCTCATAAGAATTTTTAGGATACATCAAAGATTTTACCATTTTCATCAAAATAATTGTCATGATCTATTATAAAAATTCCAATTAGAATTTCATGCTTTGGAATCTTTGGAATTTATAACAAAGGTAAAATTGAGCCCATAGCACACAAAAGACATAAGACCTTATCAGAAATCAATTCATCAAACTACACTTCTGCTAACATTTAAGTAGTAATGGGATAATCACTTAGCCTAAAATATGAGGGGGTGTGATTTCCTTTTATACATTTAATGGCTCATACATACTATATGGAGTAAACATTCTTTGAGTTCATGATCAATATTAATCTAACCTCTGGGCTTTATATAAAAATTACTTGCAATTTCTTAATTTTGATGCCAACCAATATTTGCCTGCATTTTCAAACTTCCTACTAGTTTTTGGAACTTAAATTACCAATTAACTTAAGAAATGTTTCCATTGCTTCTTTTGCTTCATTTAATTGTAATAACTTATAGAATAACTTCAGATTTAACATTTGATATTGCCTACCTTAACCAGTAATGAACCCAAAATAAAACTGAAAGTGAAACTGGGTGCAACTGTAAGATGCATTCATTATTTCCAATATATCTTTTTTTGAGATTTCGTTTCATTAAATTATAAATATCATATTACCACTTGAGATAATTATAAACCTGTACCTGTGGTTGATCAAAATGATGATTCAGAAAACAAAATTGGTGACAGGTGCATTTTCAGATTTTGAATCTCGATACCTTGACGTGTCAAACAATGAAATTCACACATTTACCATTAAGTTTCACAACACATTTTAAAGAACCTTTGATCCCAATCACAAGTCTGTAATAGGCCTTCAGATGCCACTGGGCCTGAAACCCTTATGGGACTTTTTTTTTTTGTAGGGGCGGGGTCAATCTTCATGAAAGGATTGAGTACTTATGCAATCTAGATCTAGTCCTAGGCCTAGATCTATATGCCTACTCAATTTAGGCTATATATGTTATCGTTTTTATCTCAAATCTGAACTGCCAAGTGAACACATTATATCTAGACTTAGTCTAAATCTATCAATACAACTTGCTTTCATCACCGAATTTCGCTTTCTTAGTAATTAGATATACTTGAATAAAACTGACTCGACGTTTTTATAGTTCAGATCTCGATCTATCTAGAGTAGAGTAGATCTCTAAAGAGTTTCTTGTAAGTTGTGCTACTGTACATTACGCGTTGATGACTGCCAATTAGTTTTATAGATCTGTGCGTCTAGAGTGTAGATCTAGATCTAGATCTGCACTTACATCTAGATTCTAAATTAGTTCTATGATGGAGTTTAGCGATGCAAACGAATCCGTTTTTCAGCCCAGATTAAGCTTACTAACCTTACTTTCAGTTCAGTTTTCAGTCGGAGACACGGCCCGTCGGAACCACGGACCCACGAAACCTATTCAACGTGGAAAAGGAAAGGAGCTTCGAGTCTTGTAGCATCGACAAGTCTAAGTGACTCTCGTCTACGTATTGAGCTAAAAATAACTCATTTTGTAAGGTCCGCAGATAATAGGCGAACATTTTTCTATTCGTCGTTATTATCATGGGTGCCAGGCCGAATGATTTAAGTTATGAAAAAAGTAACTGGTAATGAAAAAAAATAGTATTTCAATTCTTCTGATTTAACGCACGAGTGTTAAAATTTGAAGAGTTGTATAAGAATTTCTTATATCTTCATTAAATCAAGTAGGGCTCTTTTTCACCTATTCCCTAAGCCATTATCTTCGGGACACCAATGATGATTATGCAACCATTTTCCATTCTCTATTATTTTTCATCCAAATGTCCACTTCGCTTCAACATCTCTTTTTCTGCCTCTAATTCATACACCCTGTTTTTGTTTTTTTTTTTTTAATTCCGTCTCGGACCTTGCTGTCGTATACCTGGCCCATTAAGATCATCTTTGCAAGTCTGTGATAACTTTGTTTTGTGCTATTTCAATCACCACCCCCCCCCCCTTTTTTTTTTCAAAAAAACAAAACAAAAAAAAAAAAAAAAAAAAAAAAAAAACACACACACACACACTCAAAAAAGAGGAAAGATCATATAATGTTTCACATTTTCTCATGAAGGAAATTATCATAAATATTGCCACCCAGTTAGGTTTTTGTTGTTTCAGATAGGAAATCAGCCTATGGAAAGTGTGGTTTACTTAAGCTAGAAGTGATAGATTAATTTTCCTCTTTTCTCACTGTCTAGTAAAAAGACAGTCTGTTCTCTTGTTTCAGACGGATTGTGTAGGCACTCTAGGAATAAAGCAAGGCTTGTTAATCAACATGACCATCGATTCAACCGATCCACTCTTTCATTGTCAACGCAACCAGTATACCCATAAACGTTCGTCTCACATAACAAAGATGAGGAGAAGAGTTCACACGGCACTAGTAAGTTTAGACTCATCAAAGAGGATAGATTATAATCTATCCTCTCTAGGCTCATGTATGGTTGCATTTCGTGACTTTGCATCAAACCCGCAAATGGGGCATGAGCGGAGTCAAAGGCATGAGTTAAAATGAACCATGATTTGGGTAAGAGAAGAGTAAATTTATTAAGTCAGGTAATTTTTTCTTTTCATTCAATTACACCCTCAGGAACGTTTTCCATATCTTATAGATCTAGGCCTTGATGCCAGAAAGCCCAATGTGTACGTGGGATAGGTACCTTCGCGTTATTGATAAAACATTGCCAAAAGTGTTACAAAGTACATTTTAAAACTCATTATGGAGGTGGAGAGGAAAGACGAGGAATCGATTGATATAGGAGGCACAATGGCCTCGGTGTGTCCATCATTAGAGGTTGATGCACTTAAGTCATCTGCATTAGAAATGTGGGCGGGATTGAAGATCCTAATGAATGACAGGATGCAGTAAACTTCCGGAAGCCATCTACCATTCACTTCGCAATCATCCTAAGGCAGGCTTCAAGGCAATAGACCTCTGAGGTCTAGAACTGACATAATTTGCTGGCGCTGCAATGCTTGGCCACAACATGTAACTATACACTCTCTGGAAATAGTAAGGACTGGAAGGTGCACAAAATTCTGCCTCACAGGAAAAGGCGGGAAGGGTGGAGGAGAAGTAAGACGACCGTGAAAAAGTTGATGGCACGATGGAATGAGAGAATTGTTGGCACAGGAGCTACAGTGTTCGTCTTCAGCAGAGCAATCCTTGAGTGAACTCGGACTACCCATACTCGCCGATGAAGACGTCATCCAGGTACAAACATACTTCCTTTCTCTGCAGCCTGCCCCTGAATGCTGCCGTAATCCTCGTTATCAGTATCTAATTGCCTAACGGCTCGAGATTCTCAACTTGAATTAAGATTAATTTGATGACAGGAAGCTTGTGTTTGAAGGCCAACAGATCAGTGTTTTTCCAGTGCGACTACACAGGCCAGTGCATTAACCAAACACATGATCTTGTCGAGCCCAGCCTGGGCTCTTTCCTTCCCGAGGGCGTGGAAGTGTCGCCAATTCTGTGTGATTATAATAATGGAGACATTGATGCTCATGAAATCGTGTTGAGCAATTATTCCACCGATACTGTTCAATTTGAAACTGCTGCGGTTGTGGCTCAGTTCACTGCATCGGTGATTACAGGCAGTATCTCTCTCGCGAAATCATGGGTGATTCTGCCTTTTATTTTTACACTTTGACTTCCAATGGATTCTCGAGCCAGGTTCAATTTTAGGTTCGCTATGGCAGTTTCGATCTGTATAATGTCATCAAAGATAACACCCGGTGCTCTCTTAACTTTCGTCAGAAACATCCGCATGCTTATCAAGGGGCTAATCTTGAATCTATGGTGGTTAGTGAGTACTGAGAGTTGGAAGTTGAGAAATCGAGGACCAACATACCATTCTATCCAATGGGGAATGGGAGCTGCGCTTGGGTGAACCAAACGCTAATCAGCAAGCTCGGCCACCTTTCCTGAACTCAGGAATGATTGGATATCCCGCATTAAAATGTTGGTTCTTGCCTATATTAGCGCTATGAGTGGTTCTGTAGGATTCCCTCCGTACTTTCCCGGGAGAGAGGCTAGGCTAATCTGTTGACATTTGTCCTCTGTCTTCAGATTCTAGAAACGATTATATCACACAAGTGTGGAGAAAGCTTTATAATGGGCATACATGCTAAGTCAACTGAAAACATTTCTAAAGCAAAAGAAAGTAAAAACTTTTTTTGTAATTACCACAAATGCGTGAGATGAGCAACCCCAACTGTTGGTGACAAAGCCATGATTCGTAATTGTTCTTTTGAGGGTCGTCATATGCTCCGTGGTAAATGGAGTAAGAACGTTTTTGTTGTGAAAGAGCAGTAATATTCAAGAACGTCAGTCTTTGTTGCCGAGCATGTAAGTAAATAGAGAGAGAAAGCAATCAATATACAGTAACATTTTGCTTTCTGTGTAAAATGTGAGTAAAGACAATTCTGAAGCAAAGCCTGACAATGTTGCAGCATGGAAGGCGATTCCTTCAGCTGACACAAAATAGGAAACCTGGGTCGGTCTCGGCAATACTCCACTAACTGTTGCAAGAGTGCAAAGTCAAAAGCATCACAGTTAGAGGATGGAGGTAAAAATATCTCGAAGACAATAAGTTCAAACTGTTCTTCTTTGAGCCCGAGGTTCTGAGGTCAGATTCCTGCTCGTGCTCTCTCTCAAATGAAATATTTCATTATTTGCTCAGGCCGTAGCAGTTGACGATTCAGTCGTGGATTCATTTACTGCACCTTGGCCGGCTTCCCCTCCTCCCGTCCTAGTTTCCCGCAGTTCGGTATGACTGGAGAGACTTTGGTAGAATAATCAATCATTCACGACATTTGATGGCAAGTACTCTTGTCAGAGTTCAAAAGTTTCCCTGTTTTTCACGGGGGTTCTATAAATACAATGTCACGCAGCTGTGGTGTCGCTTCTTTTAAAATCATCATACTTTTTTCACCTGTTCCTTATAGTATGCACAGGCCGAAGACGGCCATTCTAAAGCAGGGGTTTATGTTAGATAGGTAGCTTTATTAATAGTTTTAACAATCGCCTTGTTCTTTCCTTAATTTTCCTTATTCCTCTTTTAATGTCACCAATTTTAGTTAATAAATGTTGAAGTACAGGCATATTGTTTTATTCGATGATCCCATCTAGTCATGAGGCAGCGTGCGCAGAAAACGGAGCGGCAATGCTTAAGGAATCCCTGTCGTCAAATCCCGAAATTAGCGACTCTGTTGTCAGTAGGTAGATCGGAAACATCTGAAGACAAAGCCAAGAGTTAGTCCCAGGTTGCCAGCCTTTCATGTGAGTCAGCAATGTCTCCCGTAATTGAGTTTGGGATCCCATCCTATGCCTAAATTCAACACGTGGTACGTGTTCCGCAGATCACGTAAAAAGAGCATCTCTTAAATTAATTTCACATGAGAACTATTCGATTATTCAACGAGCGATCAACAACTTAACCAATGACCTGAGAGTCTGTTAGGGGCAGGTACATTTACCTAGCTTTCTAGAGCTAATAGAACTTTGCCAATTTTATCATTCATTATGGACACCAATAAAATGCTAAACCAAACTCGAAACGAAAGCCTCCTATAATTATTTATGCGTACATACTGTTTCAATTCAACTGATACAAGTTCACAAGAAGTTGCACCTATATTTTGATTGCTATCTTAATAGCCCGTTAAGTTAAGACTTAGATGTTTTTCGCTCAATAGGCTTTAAATGCCTCAGAAACAGATACAGTATTGGATTGATAGATGAAATGAGACTATATAAATCTTATTTTGATATCTTTAAAGTGATGACAACCGTCAATTTTTACAGTGCAATTTGAGAAGTAGATAGATAATTTTCCAGTGTGTGATTCCAAATTAATTGATGAGTGATTCCTTTCTGTTCTTCATTATCCATCGCGTTTTTGTATTAATTTGTCCCCATTACCTTATATTTACAGTGAATGTCCAAGCCTTTTCATGATGAGGAGATAAATGTCTATCTTTTTTGTAAATATTTACGTGATTGGATTTGACCTGTGTCTCATGATACTTTGCGAATAGTCATACATGTGTTTTATATACATGTCAGGTGCTTTTTTTTTAGCATACTGTAGAACCTGATCAGCCTATTTATGTTGTAATTGCCACTTGCTTAATTGAATTGAAATGGGATCTGCCTTCACCAGATGGGACTGAAAAGAGACAGTAACCATCTGCAATGAGAACATCAAACTCTGACCCCTTACCGTGGATTTCCTCAGCACTGTGGTTTTGAACCTGGCTTTGGTTTTCCGAAGTCTAACCTGCCTGAGATGTGCGCTTCTGTTGATTTGTCGAAGCATTCAACACTCAATTTTAGTATTATGGATCTTCATCCCTCTTTCCGTGGTAAATCTTCTGCCACATACGTATGGGTAGTCCATTTCCAACTTATTCCACAGATCTGATCTCTCAGTCTATTGGGCGTTCCCATCCATGATCGAATTATCAACGATTGATCCATTCTCTCCCCATTTCGGTGAATCGTGGGATCTTATTTCTTTATTGGCGGTTGGTTTAGAAGCCAAAGGGTTGCAAGCCCGCGAGGCCTCGAATCTAGTTTTTCCTAGTGTCACCTGTCTTTCCAGGAGTCCTTCGGTCTCTCCTGAACATCCTCCGGCCTATTCCCGGAAGTCAAATGACATGCCATCTATATAACGTAGAAGTTCACAGGGGAAACAGATAACAGAGAGTCTTGAGAGAAGAAACCCTCCTTATAGTATGTGTTTCGACCATTAACTTCTGATACTCAAAAGAACCGGGCCACACCCAGGTCATGACTTCCTGCTATCTTTTTTTTTATTATTTGCATTGCCCGGTTCGAACCCACATCCTTATCTTGGCTGGGTTGAAAATCCAAGAACTATGCCACTTCGCCAATTGGGCTTCCGATAGTTAGAGCAACCTCAAATCATTTTTTCTTTTTTATTATTTGTTTGACCTATGCTCTTCCTTTTAATTATTCTCTCTTTAAAAAGAAGCTGTTTTCCTCGGAAATGTCCAAAACAGTTAAAAAAAAATAATAAAGTAAAACATATAAAGAAAAAAAATAGAAACCTTAACATCAAATGTTTATTTTTCATAGATTTACTAGGATAACCTTTCTCAGTTCAACAATAATAAGAAACCGCGTAATCCCTCACAAACTGAAAAGAGCTTAAAATTTCGAGTATATAAATACATATGTGTGTGTGTGTGTGTCTTGACCATGTTCAAATTAGTTATATCGCTGAAACCACGTTATTTGAATTAATAGAGGGATATGAAATTTATGCGCTTTTG
The DNA here is from genome assembly GCA_033675545.1 of Elysia crispata. Taxonomy (NCBI): domain Eukaryota; kingdom Metazoa; phylum Mollusca; class Gastropoda; family Plakobranchidae; genus Elysia; species Elysia crispata. The sequence goes on from JAWDGP010001379.1 coordinate 112,807, forward strand.
AATTAGAAAGGATATGAGGAATTTGCATACTTTCAAAAACCTTTTTTTTCCAAATTCAAATTTCTGGCAAGTGGTGAACCAGGACAAATTCCAAGATATCATAACATTGTTTTCAAGAGAGAGAGAGAGAGAGAGAGAGAGAGAGAGAGAGAGAGAGAGAGAGAGAGAGAGAGAGAGAGAGAGAGAGAGAGAGAGAGAGAGAGAGAGAGAGAGAGAGAGAGGTGCTTCTCCAAAGGATAGCCTGAAGTTAATAGGCATACTTGAAGTTAATGTGTATCTAGTATCTGTTTACGAATACAGCACCACTGTCAAAGCATGCATTTTCTCATAGCTCTTGTTAGAATCAATGCAGATGAGAGCTTGATTTTGTTGAGATGTGACAATGGAAAACGTTTGCCCGAGAAATGCTTGCAGTCATACTCTCACACATAACTATACACCCACAAATATAATAGAAGTGATGTTTAAAAGATACGTTTTTAAAAAACATGAAAAGAAATAATGAACAATTAAACACAAAAAGACAAACTTATGCGCAGAAAAAAATTCTTTAAATTCAAACAATTCTAGACTATGGACCGATTCTTTAGTTATGAAGTTTTGCCAGAACAGGTGTTGTTAATTTACATGAGAGAATGAATGGAGAAGAAACAAAGACAAGACCAAAGGGCCCAAATTTTATTTGAGCTAAGAAAAAGCATGATACTTTGAAGTGGACAAGACTACATTATCTATAGTCGAAAGCATTCATACTAAAATGCCGTAGGTGATATTTAACACAAGAGCAAAGAAAACCAGGGTTAATGCCAGACAGTACAAAGAAAAACCCCGGCAATTCCTCAAGTCAGTTTCAATCATTTGATGGAAATGGAGCATCAAGCAGTGTAGACTTGAGTAATTTGTAAAATGCCCTGATTGTTTGATATAGTCTGTAAATTTCAAAATATTTGCCGTTTGTTTCATTTATGATTAGATCACCCACAATACTTGTTATGCGATCTGACACCTTTTATATTTCATATCCCAAACTAATCAACCGACAGCGGCAACTTTGTAATTGCAGAGAATAATCGATGCAGGCACCAAAATGACTCTCAACCAGGTGATAATCGACGATTTGTCACCCATCAAACTCTGCGCTACCCGACAACTTTAAATCTTTTGAACTATAAGAATAATAAACGATTAAAAAATTAAGCTTTCATCGCAACAGATTTTAGACTCTAGGTCTAAATTAGTTTTAAAGCAATTATAGATAACATATTTGGTTCTGATTCATTGAGATCGGGTCTTTAAAATCAGATTGACAAAAATATTTTCTCTGTGTATTAGGGGCTGGGGACCTGCATTATGACTGCATTAAAAATATTGTTGTCGGTCGGCCAATGTTAAAACCACAGACGAGCTGCCTGAAAAAAAAAAAGACGACTACATGTATCAATTTAAGTAAGCAATTGCAGTAGAAACAGAATTATTGACACTGCTTTGACTATTATTATTGTTATTGTTGTTGTTGTTGTTGTTGTTGTTGTTGTTGTTGTTGTTGTTGTTGTTGTTGTTATTATTATTATTATTATTATTTTAGTAGTAGCAGCAGCAGCAGCAGCAGCAGTAGTAGTAGTAGTAGTAGTAGTAGTAGTAGTAGTAGTAGTAGTAGTAGTAGTAGTAGTAGTATGATCACTTAAGATGTAGTAGTAGTAGTAGCAGCAGCAGCAGCAGCAGCAGCAGCAGTAATATATATATATTACTACATATTAGTAGTAATAATTGAGCTGTAAAGAAGGGGGATAAGAAGAAGATGATGATGATGATGATGATGATGATGATGATGATAAGTAATATAGTAGTCAATCACCTGAAATATGTTGTGAAAAACCTATTTCAATGGCTTTGTATCAGTTCTAACTTTCCTTGATTGTAAGTTAAGATGTTTCTATATCTATCTAGATTTATGCAGAGAGTGTTTAAAGAAAATGGAACATAAACGATTATACCTGAGTGTTATAGCTGAATTAGTAGTGGTAGTAGTAGTAGTAGTAGTAGTAGTAGTAGTAGTAGTAGTAGTAGTAGTAGTAGTAGTAGTAGTAGTAGTAGTAGTAGTAGTAGTAGTTGTTGTTGTTGTTGTAGTAGTAGTAGTAGTAGTAGTAGTAGTAGTAGTAGTAGTAGTAGTAGTAGTAGTAGTAGTAGTAGTAGTAGTAGAAGCAGCAGCAGCAGCAGTAGTAGTAGAAGTAGTAGTAGTAGTAGTAGTAGTAGTAGTAGTAGTAGTAGTAGTAGTAGTAGTAGTAGTAGTAGTAGTAGTAGTAGTAGTAGTAGTATGATCACTTAAAATGTTTCTAGATCTAATCTAGATTTTTGCAGAGAGTTTTTAAGAAAAATGGAACATAATCTATTATGCCTGAGTGTTTTCTACACTATATTCAACAGAAAATAGAAACTAAATATCATGAACAGAAAGCTAAACCAAACTGTTGCAGTGAAAGAAAGCGACTTATTATGAACGATCGAGTGAGTAGACTGGCCCAGCTGCCCTAAAAATATGTCGGGAAGGCTTCCCTACCTTTTCAGGTCAATGTAACGTGACTTGCACTCCTAATTTTCTTAGTACCTCCATTAATTTTGCATATCTCTTTTTCTTTCTTAGTGAGAGAAGAGTTTCACTTCCTGTTTGTTTTCGTTAATGTCCTTCACAACTTGACATAAATGACACAAGACTGTAAGATTCTCTAATTTCATTTATTCTTTTTGTTTCTTTTAAATAAAACTAAATCGAATTCATAAACAAAGTTGTCTTTCTGAGCATTGGCCACTAAAGCCAGCTTCACACAAGAAAAAAAAGAAAAAAACGAAACCACACGCTTAAATTAAGATGAAAATACCCATGGCTTAAGAAGTAAACTGAAACTGAAAGTACTGTAATCATGAAATTATAATTCCCGGCTCCACCGTGCACAAAACTATTTAAGGATCTCGAAAGCAGCTAGGGAGGATCATTCATTCATGCGGCTAGTGTTGATTGCTAGACAAATTTTGAGAATAAATCAAAGGCCATAACTACATTTCATACCAACCTAAAGGTCCTGATTTTAGCAAGTGAATTCATAAAAGCGACATGATTCATGATGCAATGGAATATCAGTCAGAGATAATTTTTAAATAAAAAATTGGGACCGATGACATGTTTATTTTCTCTCTATTTGGACTTTATTCTCCGGGTTTGGAAGAAAAAAAAAAAACAAAACAAAAACCAGCATACAAGTAAGCTGTAGATATGCCAACAATTCTACATCATTTGTAGGCTACATGAAATAAAATTAAACTTTCACAGTTTGAATCAGACAATAATGCCGATTACCTGATATTACTATTATTAACTTTTTTTGATGTTTGAGCTTTGAATCAATTTGCGTTGTACCGAATGATATATTAGAAAAAAACAACAACAAATTTTATAACCTTATTTCGGAAACAAATTCAATGGAACAAGCTCGGATTTGCCCTCTAACATGCTTGGGTTTTCTACTGAAGGCATACGGTTTATCTTATTTATGACACTTTGGGTGCTGTGGGAAATCAGGAAGCAGTAATGAACTGTATTTTAAGCATCCTTTCAGTTTCAAGGCAGCACTAACGCCGACACTGATGGTGAAGTTGGCGATAATGATGTTTATAGTGACTGAGATAGATGTCTATGATGCAGTTGGTGTTGTTAATATGAATGGAAATGGCAGACGTTGTAATTGCGGTGGAGGTACGATGGTTAGACATGATCTATATTTACCTTTTTTTTTTTTTTTTTTTTGAAAAAGGGGGGGGGGGGGGTCGCCAAGATTTGAAAGAAATCAAAGGATAGCTTGCAGAAACTGATGAAAATGTCATCGTCGACTCGTCAAAACTAAGCAGCTAGTCCTGGATGTTTTTCCCTCTTACTGTCCACAATGGTGCTCAGCGAGGCTAGTTACTCAGTAGAAGAGCTCATTTACATAGAAAAGCGCCATCTCGCCAAAACGAAAATCTGACCCATCTGCCACGCACTTTCTGGTAGGCCTATCGATCGCATGTCGACTTAAGAGACAATAAAAACCATCTGGTGTGTTCAACAGAGGCATTTTACAGACTCGTCGCATTTCTAATTTCGGTAGCCGGCGCCTAGTTCGTCTTCTGCCCGGACTCAAGTTGTTCGTCCATTATTCATTCAAATCAGAGCGAGAAGAAAAAGTTTGTGAGGATTATGGCTTCTTTGAAAAGGTCTGTAGAAGAGGCAGAATCACTACTATTTGGCATTCGATCAATTGTAATCGATATAGAAGGGACAACAACACCAATTTCCTTTGTGAAGGTGAGTGTGATCTAAACATCGAAAAAAAAAAAATATAATGTAGATCTAAAGTGTTTGGCTTTCACTTGCCAATTAGTGTCATGAGAGAAGTATTGTCAATTCATGATAAACAAGTTGCATAAGGGCCTTCAACTTGCTTAGTTTTGAACATCTTTTCTTGCGCACATGAAAGGGGGAGGGGGGGTTGGTTGCAAGGTAACGAGGCAAGCTGCTAGGATTACCATATCGATACCGGCAGGGTCCTGCTTTTTTTTTTTTTTTTTTTTAATTAGGCACTTGCTTCTCTGTCTGCTACACTTTAAGAAGCTTCTAATGCTTTTTGTTCACGCAATGAAAACAAATTTTTAGGTCATATTACAATCAATATGAACAGAGGACGCCGCCACCTATAAGCTCAACCACTGGCCAAAGTAGTGGCGTTGTTTACCAAATCGATAATAATGGAAGATCGTTATGTCGCATCCCATGCCTCTGAGGATTGCCTGGCTTTTCAAAAATAATGTAAAAGAAAAAAAAAGTTAATTGTCTAAAGAAACCACGTATTCAATTTCTGTTTGACAAGATGTAAGCGGTCACAAAACTCATATTCAGATTTGAAATCTCAACCTATTTTCATTTTATAGCAAGCCTACGTTAGTGTATCAATTTTATTATTTTTTTTTAATCAAGGCATTGGCAACGAACTTCTTACCTTTTACAGTTACATAAACAGCCATAAAACTTAGTTCATGCTCAATATATTTTCTGCTTCTCTGTTGTTGCAAATGCAAGTGATACAGCTGTTATTGTTACTATGTCATGAAAAACTATGACAACAATAATTAAAAAATGAAACAACCAACAAAACAGCAATAATTACCCCTACAACTGCTACTGCTGCTGCTGCTGCTGCTGCTGCTGCTACTACTACTACTACTACTACTACTACTACTACTACTACTACCACTGTTGTTGCTGCTGCTGCTACTAAAATCGACTACAACTGATTATAACAGTAATAATTGAAGTAACATTAATAATAATAATAATAATAATAATAATAATAATAATAATAATAATAATAATAATAATAATAATAATAATAATTGTGTTGTAAAATCTTTAAAAGTTTTTGTCAGAGCAAGCAAACCCTGGATATAATTACATGTATCTCTCTTATTTATATGTTGGATATATTTCATGAGTTTCACCAACCTTACAATTACATGCAAGCAAAGACCAAGTCCATTATAAGAAACAAGTTTTCACTCCTAGTTTCAATTTTTCTAGTGTCCTTTAAGTCTCTCTCAGAGTCGTATATATATGGAGGCTGTCCACCCTCAACCTAGTTTTCTGTAGTTCTTTGGTTTGGATAACGTTAGTTACCAGCTGCATTAAATAACTAGAATCTTAGATGGAAAACTATGATTCCTCTCTTTAGCATTCTTTCTTTATTTCTGAACATGAAATATATAGCCAAATCACTCTGCCCCACATTCCGGTAATTAAGGGGAAGTCTTAGCAGAAAATAATTCTCTTATCAAAGTGGTGCAAACATAGATTCAATATTTAGGGTGCTGCAGTGCTAAGCTTAAGATTTCAAGGTTTATTGTTTGAATTATCTGTAATTTTTTTTGGACATTACATCTACAGTTAAATGAGAAATTTAAACTTAGCGCAATCCATGCATTGTCAATATGTCTCTTCTAAACATGAGCAATATCTTTTTTTACATACTGATTAATTTTTTTCTCAAAACTAAAAGGCAAGATCGGAAGAAATTTTCTTTTATTTAATCATTATTATAGAATATAATGTCATGCTTTCTCAACAGGATAAACTTTTTCCATATGTGCGAGATAATATAGAGAAATGGCTGAATTCAAATTTTGACAAGGCAGAAGTGCAAAAATCCATCGCAGCTTTAAGAGCTCAGGTATTTTCATATTTTTTTCCCTGAAAATCAAGAATGAAAAACTCTCTATACTACATACAGTTAAAGAGTCTTACAGACGTTTTACAAACGGTGAATTAAAAAAAAGTTTTTAGAGGTAAAATTGTGTACGCACATGTATTTAACACTGTTTTTTTTTTGTTGCTACAGAATGTTTTATATTCATTGTTTCATTACTTTCTTTCTAATACAATTCAACATTGGCAAATGTTGTGAATTTTTAAAGAATATGCTTTCTTATGAATGTAAATTATGTTTTATTTTAGGCATCAAGAGAAAAAAGCAATCAAGCAGAAAATGTTGTGCTCATTCCAACCTGTGATTGTGATGCAGATAAGGAAGATGTCATAAAGGCAGTTTGTGAAAATATAAAATGTCAAATGGATAGCAATCGTAAGACAACAGAACTGAAAAATTTGCAAGGGCTAGTATGGAAAGATGCCTATGAGTCAAAGGTGGTAAAGGGAGAGTAAGTACTGCAAAAACATAATGGTGTATGCTGAAGGTACACTAGGTCTAGAATAAGTAGGTTACCAGTATCTTAAGGTTATCTTAATTAAAATTCATCCTAAGCGGTTTTTATTACTTTTGGTAAAAGTTGTAAAAATGGCATCTTGGGACGATAAACTTATTGTCAGAGTTTATCTCATGCAAATCTTTTATTTTTAATTATCATGGCAAATGGCAAGACACCATAACATTTTAGAATTTTATAAAAGTTGTTTTATAAATGAAATTGAATGTCTTATCTGGTATCTGCAGTTATCTGTCTCCTTAAAACTATTTTTTTAATGATTTTCTTAAATATTAACTCTCTTCTAATATCTAGACTTTTCAAAGATGTTGGCCCAATGCTGAAAATGCTGGCTGAAGAGGGCTTCCAGCTGTATGTTTTCTCATCTGGTAGTATTGCAGCACAAAAACTACTTTTTGCACACTCAAGCTATGGAGATCTCACAGATGTAAGTTAGTTGCCCAGTAAACAGTTTACCAAACATAAACTATGGGTCAAGCGCACAATCTTAGTGCTTTCTTGCTTTTAAAGATTCAGTCCCTGGAATAAACTAGAGTTCATTGGTATCAATATATCCATCTCTCATTTCATTATAGTGGAAATGTACCCTCAGGAACAATTTTAATTACAAATATTTGATGTTACTGAGTAACACTAACGGATAAGGATGTTAAATGAAAATGGTTATAACCCCTTGAACACTTTATGTCTTCTGATTGATGGATAAAAACAGTTTCAGCCCTAAACTAGGCAAAAAATTAGTTTGTTACCTTTAGACTGATTGTTCTAAAACAGGAAACTTTAGAAGGATTTATATTAAAACAGCAATAGTCCTTCAACATTCATGAGGATCTTGTAAGGCTCTTTCATTAACAGTGTTATGAAACCAATATCATAATTCACCATGAAGTACATCCAATGGCAAAAGTTGTAAAATCATAAAAGTCTTGATAAAAGAAATGATATTGATCATTTCAATGTGACTAACTAATTTATAAATGCTGTTTCAGTTGGGTATTGCACATATTAAGCTTCAGTATGGAATCACTTAAATTCAATAGTTTTCTAATTATTTAAGTAATTTACACAATACCTGCTTACATATAAGCATTTGTTTTTTCATGATTTTCAAACATCTCATTTTTATATGATTACACTCAATAATAGCAGTAATAGCATAATAGATTAATAACACTGATCAAAGCATAGAATTTAGTATGAATTCATGCAGTACCTGCAAATTTGAGCACAAGTTTTTTTCGAAGGATTTAAAGCCACTAGCATAAACAATTTTAAATTATGGTAATCTAATAATACCAGTTTAAGCTCAGACTAGAGATCATAAAATGTCCAATAGCTTGGTATCAAATAGAGACAACTATTTGTTCTTAACTGACAAAAGTTGTAGATCCCTACCAATAACAGACGACCTTTTGTCAAATAAAAAAGATGAAGTACATTCTTAATCTTGGTTTATTCTATTCTTGAACTTTACTTATAGCCTCAGTCCAGTCAGCCCTGTCACCTTATCAAGCAGCCTGCCCTACATGGCATTTGCTTGTAGGTCCATGCATTGTTTGACCCATTCTCAGTTTGTTTAACATTATCCTGATCTAATGTATTGGGAATCGAACTCTAACATTGGCTAAGTTGTTGCATTATTCAAAAGTAGTTGATACAGGTAGAGATGCTCAAAATGTATTTTTTAAGATAGTCCAGGAACATGAAGATGACCAATCGCATCAATTATGGTTGACATTATGTAGTTGCCATTTACCAAAAGCTGTGCCTTTATCAATTACAATAAAAACGTGTGATTGCTATTTATGATAAACCATGCCTTTCTCAAATTAGATGAGAAGGTGTCAAAATAAAGTAAAAAATGTGCCTTCGCTTCTCTGTCATCAACTGAGACGAACCATCTGTTGATATTTCTCCTTTTCTCTTTTAAGATAAATATCTCCAAAAAATTTTTCATACTTATTTCATCTACTTTATTCTTTAGTTAGATCAATTACTTTCTTCGCCAAATAAAACAGTAAACTCCTATTGAATAAGTCATTTGTTTTTTCTGATAAGTTGCAAAAGCCTGTAAGTGATATAATAAATTACTTTCATACATTATGATGTTCCAAAGCTTAGACTGAAGACTTAGCTTTACACTATCTGTGCAATTTTGGATTTTCAGCCTAGTCTTCAACTTTCATTACGACTTATTATTCTCCAGGGCCCTAATTTATGCTATACTATGACTTGCCCTGATGTGGAGACATTTCTATTAATTTATATTATTAGTAAGTAAAGTGAAATATATCTATTGATTTTTATTATATCTCCAGGAGTAGAAATAATTTTTCTGGAAATATTAATTGTAGGTCTTTCTAGGCTATTTTGACACAACTACTGGTAGTAAGACAGATAGCACCAGTTACAAAAAGATTGCTGCTGAAATAGGCCAGGAGCCCAAAGAAATTCTCTTTCTGACAGACATTCCTCAAGGTAAACCATATAGTGTGGTCTTGTATTTTTGCAATATAATAATGTAATGCCTTTTTATTTTCCGATAGAAATGAGACCATTTTAAATAAGAACACTTAATTGTACATGAGAAAAGATTGTACACATTTAAAAAGCAAAATTTAAAGCCCAATTTAGAGAAAATCTTATGGCGAGATAATTGTTTATTTAAATCTCTAGAAAGTATTTAATCCTTGATTATTTCTCCTGACCTAGTTTTTCCTGAACCATATCACTTTTGAACAAAATTTTAACAGCCTAGCCCAAAAGGTATTGATTAGAATGTTATGAAGTGTATTAATTATCCATCTTATAAATGAAAAAAGAATTTTTTAAGGTCTTATTTCTTTGTTATTTGCCTACTAATAATAGACTCATTTGGCATAGCTGCCTGTGTGCCATTTGTTATTTTAAGATTTTGATTTTCAAAAAAAAACGATTTGAAATTGGACATCCATAGAAAGTAGCTACTCTGTTGAAAAGTTACAAGCATTGCATGCATTGCACTAAACCTCCTCAAAGAGATCCGGCACCATGTTTTCTTAGGCCATAGGGGGTAGGTTTTTCTATCAGGAAAATCAAAATAGATCTATTTTATGAATACATGAATTGTAGTTGATATCTTATCCATGTCAATATACTGATAAATGAATTGGGAAATACTGTCTCAGCGAGCTTTCAGTTTGATTGTCTCTTTCAATGACATTAATAAGCTCTACATGAAATATATATGACAGGGCCAGCATGTAGATAGTGCCATATTAAATATGACACTTTAGTCAGTATTGGAATTTGACTTTAAAACCCAAGCAAAAATTCAAACATTTTCTTTTTTCACACTAGTTTTGTCTCTCTATTGGTGGAATGATAAAATTCTCAAATTTATAATGAAACTTTTTTGTCTTTTTGCAAAATCATGTGTAATGTGTGTTTCATTGTTATAATTTCCTGTTTTGGGTAGAGGCAGAGGCAGCAGTCACAGCTGGAATGAGGAGTGCTTTACTGATTAGGCCTGGAAACGCAAAACTCACTGATGAACATCTGCAAAATTTTGCATGTATTGAAAAGTTTGATGAGCTCTATGGGGATGAAGATGATGAGGATGACATCAAACGATTTGCTAAAGAAAATCATGAACGGACAGATGATGAGGATGAGGATGAAGATGATGATGACGATGATGATGATGATGATGATGCAGAAATTGAAGCTGAAGGTGATGATGGGGATGATGATTGATTGTATACAGTATGTGATTTGATTCAACAAAAATTATTCAGAACTATTAACCTGATCTATGGTCTAAAGTGAAAAGAAATGGGTCTAAGATTAGTTTTGATTGATATCTATTAGTTGGATATTACATTATATGTGTGTGTTTTTTTTGTATAAACACTTTGTACACTGATTACTGATTAAAATTGTTGGTAAGCTTCAATTTAGACATAACATTCAATATATATATTATAAACATGTGTTCATAATTTTTTTTTAAACGGTCCACACTGTCAAACATGTTTGAGTCTCACTGACATGAACAATTTGCTACCTACATGCTTTTTATTTAATGCATATGGTGCTTGTGTTTTTAAAATAGAATGGCAGCTGTTCCTACCCTTTTTATTCTGAATTTTCATCAATCCCATAATTGCAGCAACATTAAATTTTTATCTGTAAGTATTCTCTCATTCTTTTACTCTTATTAATGAAGACAAAGACAATTTCAGACATTACCTAGATTTTCATGATTTCAGATTTGTAGATTCCACCACAGGTTGGGGATAATATCTATGTGCTCTTAGGAAACTTTAAATTTCTAAAAGAAATGCAGATTTTCATTATAAAATTAATATAGTGGTGCTAAAAAGTCTTTAAAAAAGTAATTTTTGGCTTAGCATATCCCAGAGAAAGTTGATATTCTTTCAAACTTGGCTTTGTAAAAACCTAACTTGTGTTTACTTTTTCAAGTCTTATGAATTGAATCTCTTTTTTGCAATAATATTGATTTCATACTTGATTACAGACTGCAATAGGGTCTATTTGACATACAAAATTTTCTGAAACTTTTTTTTTTTCTATTTGGCATTACATTAGAAATATACCTGGCTGAATACCCCATTGCAGATGGTTTTCACAGTGTTCGTGTTTTTAGTTTATTCCTAGACTGTGACCTTTGAATTATGCAACAATTTGAATTCAGAGGGTAATAGAGAACTTTAAATGCAAATCTTTGTATTTACATTGAGTAAGTAAAAATGTGCAGTTGTGGAAAAAGTATTTTTATTATTGGTTTCAGTGTATAGAAATTGAAATTTGAGGAGAAAAATTATCATCAATGAAAATATACAACTTCTACTGCCTTCATGTAGTAAAATTTTTAAAATTGCATTCAATTAGTCAAAATGTTTCTAGGAGAGTGGTGTCATGATTTGTCTAGATCAGGTTAGTAATACTCATAGTCAAAAACTTCTGACTCTAATTCCTTTCTAGTTTTCACTTATCTACTGTAAAACAATCATTATAAATTTCCATTTTCTTAAGCAGTTAATGACAATTGTTATCTCAACACATATGGGTGGCTTTAGAATGAGTTTGAAACCACCATGGCTTTCAAAAAACTTTAAACAGAAAACTTCTTATGAACTTAAAAACATTTCAGTACCATTATCTTATAACTTTTATCTGTCTAAGTATATCTTGACATCAGCTTTAAAATATATTTGAATATACTCTTTTTGCCAAAGACTGTAAAGATTTTTAAGATTAAAGTTCTCTGTCTCATAAATCAGTTCTGAGAGAAGCAAGTTGATTTTTATGACTTCCTCTATTGTGATCAATTCAAAAGTATTATCTGGGTTTCTAAATGTTTGTAGAAGTCATGTATGGTTTCCATAATATCGCTTTTGCATGTTAACTTGTTATTATTTGTATAAATATCTAAGTTATTGTCAAAAACCTTTCTAGAATGTGATATTTTTTTTAAAGATGTACTTATTCACCATAGACACAATTGTCAAAGATAGAGAAATGGGAAGACCTTATAATTTATATAGATATATATATATATGTATGTATGTATCAGAATTCAGATGATAGATCAGTTCATTGTGCTTCATTGCATAATGCCATATGACAAACTAATGAATAGACTCATTATTCTTTAGCTGTGATCACTAAAGCTGCTGGCCATGGCCTTGTGGTAATGCAACCACTTTGATACCTTCTGTCTCTGAACTTCCATAAGCTGATCTTTTTTTTAGTTTCAGCCTCACTTAAACATATCAAGGCTCTCTTAATTATGAAAAAATAAAGGTCTCTGATCATCTTCTGTGAGCTTTATAGTACCCCATACCTGCCAATGTCATGTAAGCTGAATATCATTTCAATTTCCTTCATTATTATTATTATTATTATTATTAGTAGTAGTAGTAGTAGTAGTAGTAGTAGTAGTAGTAGTAGTAGTAGTAGTAGTAGTAGTAGTAGTAGTAGTAGTAGTAGTAGTAGTAGTAGTGGTGGTAGCAGTAGCAGCAGCAGCAGCAGCAGTAGTAGTAGTAGTAGTAGTAGTAGTAGTAGTAGTAGTAGTAGTAGTAATATTTATTAAAAGTGCTTTGTGGGACCTGATTCCTGTCAATATCATGGAGACTGAATATCATTCAATTTCTTTCGTTATTATGGTTATTAAAATTTTATTATTACTACATGTATTATCTTGTTATTATTATTACTATTCTTATTCTTATTCTTATTCTTACCATTATTACTAGCACTGTTATAACTACTACTACTATTCTTCTTCTTCTTATTATTATTATTGAATGATAATACCAATATTGTTATGATCGGGATCATCCCCAAATCGTCATTATTCTTTTGATCATTACATGTACTTATTCGGATTGAACAAGTAAATTGAACATGGTAAAGTACGCTGAGGACAAACGTGGAACCCTAGAATATCACACAATAAGTGGAACAAATGGTTTTACTTCTTATTCTTTCTTTGTTTTTGTATAACATTTATTTTCACAAAAATAATTGACAATGTCAGACATAGTTCTTATTAATTTAACCACTTGCTACTTTGAATTAGACATAAAACTCAACATCCGTACATGACAAAATGTTATTGTTGCCTCATCCATAGATCTTTTGCCATTACACAGCAAATATGTGACCAAAAATGTCAGTAAAACTAATTGGTCTTATAAATTTGCAGCACTGTTAACTTTTTCTGATCTGAGTACTTACCCTGTTCCTCTGGTAGGGATGAACCTTTCAGAGCAAAGATTTAATAATTTTTAACTTCCCATCTGTTATAAAAATATCCCTTCTAAGGTTGCCAAAAGACTGTTTGTCCCGACTTTTTATGTTTCTAGTTTCTAGGCTTTAAAAGGATGCAATAAAATTCTGCATGTGGCATGATTCCTTAGGTTGAGGCAAAAATCAAAATAGGAAATGGGCTCATTGTTAATTATAAAAATATATGATACAAAGAGATGCATACTAGGTATTACAAGAATTAAGGAAATGCAATTTCCATATCTAGTAACAGGTCTACAAAATCTAGCAGAACTCATTAATCAGACTGTTCGTACCAGATACCTGGAAATTAAAGAGTATTCTTGCTAGGTAAAAATGGAAGCCTCATGCATCAAGTAGAAAGTAAAAGCAATTATGAAGTGGCAAAAAGCCTCATCAAAGTCATAGCGAGAAGCAGATAAAGCAAAAAATAATTATGTAGCCAATGACAAATAAGATGCCTACCACCATTTGAGGACCACAATTACACACCAGAACAGCATGTCCTGAACTGCTTTATGCAATTTCTGCAACCCTTATAAAGACCTGGCCAAGAGATGTCAGTCTTTCCATCAAACTTTAAGTTTAAGGCAAATCATAGGATCTGACTTGGCATACCGTTTTCTATTAATCGACAAAATTGTTTGTGCGTGTTTGTGAATTGTTGTTGCATCTTTAATTTTTTTTTTTGGCTTTTTTTTTCCAACATCTTTGCATTATGCATGATCTTCAAATTCTTTGAGTTAAAATCTCCAAAATGTGCGAGATCTAGTGCGTTAAACCAAATCCATTACACTTTTTTTCAAATTTTTGGGTTTAATTGTATTTATTCTTCAATGTTCTTACATTAATCTTTCAAAATCAACCCATCTCTAGATCATAATAATTAAATCATTTTTAATGCTATCATCATTTTACTTTAATTTCAGTGAATTTCAAACATACATATGTTTTCATTTTATTCCCTTTGCATTTCTTATAACTTATCTAAGACTTAGAAAGAGTTTTCCCATTTTGACTTTACTCGATAATAACTTTAACTGTTATAGCATGTTTGAGGATTTTCACATTATAGTTTGTTTAGCCTTAATAAATATCATTTATAAATCTATTCAACATAAGGCAATTGTTATTTACCTTGTTTTGACTCTTCTAATCATAAGAAATCAGTGGCATAACTTTAATATTTTGTAAAAAAAATGTCAGTCTTTCAAAGTAATATTCCATTTGACTTTTACTGGCATCCCTTTTCCGTATTTAAACTTAATTAGAATTAATTGCCACATGTTTATTAGAAAACAATGAAAAAAGGAAATACTAATTTTGATTGACATTAAAAATTTGAATCGGGCTTTAGTTTCCATTGATATTTACACAAAATTAAATCGCCTACTTTAAAAAAAAAATTGATACAGTTACTTTCATAGTATTTGAACAAAGTTTATGTGCTTATCATATATATTTTTATGGCAATTGGTAAAGATAAATAAGTCTAAAGATAAAAAAGTCTATTACTTTGAACTAATTAGAGCTGCCTTTAGTGACTTAAACCTTAAATACCTTATGAATGGAGTTATGAGCTCTTACTAGGGTGAATGTTATGTGAGACATTTACTAAAATATCAATTCTAGAAAACTAGTTTAAAATGTCCTTTAAAATATTGCTGCATGTGGAAGTGTAGAATTTATTTATGTATTTTAATCATTTGGATATGCGCTATATAAATGCACTTTATTATTATTATTATTATTATTTTTTAGTTCCATTACATTCTAAACATTATGTAGGTCTTTCACATGTTATTCATGACATTATTATATAAAGTAGAACAGGATAAATCAATTGTTAGACCCTAAATTTTAAAGACCTGTCAGTAAAAAAAAAACTAAACCAATAAAAGAAAAATTAATCACACACATGCCATTGTTCTTGTGAATGGAATATTTGATTCATGAAAATCCATGGAAAGGCATTATAATATTATTTTTGGACTTGATATTTGTAAAACAAATAATTGATTCACCTGGGTAGTTATTTATGTTGGAAAAAAAAATAAAAATTATCTTCCCTTCTTACTTACTACTGCTTGAGACCAATAAGCCTAAAGAAGAAATAAATCTTTTTATCAATGTCATATGACACAAATGTGTCTTAATCTAGGTGTTGCAATTGAGTATTAGGTAACCTACATTAAGAGGAATAATGTTAAAAAAAAAGACCTTAGTTCCCATTCTCATCATTATTTAAATTAGCCTCGATCTAGAAATCTAAAAAAAACGTTGATATCCCATGACCAAAAAAAGCTTCAACTGTGTAATAATGCAAATGAGGTTTTTATTGCACTTTTAAATTTGTCATTTGGCACTCAAGATTCAATGTATATACAAATACACTAAAATTTAAATGGCCACTCAAAAATACATTTTTAATAGTCTGCCATTTGAAGTACAAGCAGTGCTTAAAATAAAAGTCAAACCTGCGTTTGATTTTGAGTGTTGGTAGATTTATGGATAGGGTGGGCTGTGGGCATAACAATTAACATATATTTGTTGAAAATAAATGAGTTAGTATTCTTTTCATTCAGTGGCTTCTTTGCTTTATATACACTAATAATTACATGATTGCAGAGCTTTTACCTACTGTCCCACTCATGACTTATTTGAATAATAATGTATACTTTATTTATGTAAAGATTTTTTTTTCTTTTATATAATCAATTCCTGCATGAGGTCTGACACCGTTTCATAAAAAAGTAAGCATTTTTACTGGCCTCTGAAGTCTATGCAAATTTCAAGACATGCTTCATAAATGTGAAAGTATTTTTCTAGCACTAAACATAAATAAAATGAGGTCAGTGATTTCACTCACACATTTATTTAAGGGTTTCCAGAATTGTTTTTCAATTAGTCCCTTACATTCTCTGCCATTAATATTTCTTCAGAACACTTAAGTCTGAAATCTAATTGTCCCCAAAGCAACTTCTGTATATTCTTTCTCCTTTTTTTGTGATGTTATTCCACCTTCCTGTTGTCCAAATCACCTTGTGTTTTTCCTCTCCTTGACTCAACCAATGCTTACAATTATTAAGAGATCTTATAGTATTGTATAAATGAAATATTCATCTACTAATTCCTCTCTCTTTGAATGTCAATACATTTTTTCTCTTGTGCTCATCTTCTATAGCCTGCTAAATGTATTCTCATCAACCTTAGCACAAATTCCTGTTACTGCTGTTCTATTGCTCGTTTCTTTTTTATCTTCTCAATCACCTGTTACTCCCTATCATATCACAATCTCTCCTCTGTGCCTTAATTTCTTCCTCCTAGTACTTCTCTCTTCAAATGTTATTCCTGCTCAGATCTCTTCCTTCTTTGACTTCCTCTGCTCTTTTATGTATTGACATCCCATTTGGTAAGCGCTAGGCTGAGGTTCAGCACGACCAAGATAGACGTTCAAAGAAAATAAACCACCAATTGAAATCTGTGGTTTTTCTCCCCCAAGTCAGTAAATTTCAAGAGGAATCTTACCCGAAATGGCAGATTTCTGTTCAGATGAAACTCAAAACCACCACCATATGGTCATGATGGAGAACTTACTATTACTGTATTAGTGTCAGTCTAACGCTATCTACTAGAATGTCTGGCATCTCAGATACCATTTCATGCGAAGTTCTTTTCCTTACCTTTTTTTTTTTCTGTACCAACTGATCAAGCAAAGTACCCAATTGATTTTAGCTATCATTAGTACTTATCTTGCACAAATATGAACAGAAGAATAGTTCTAAAGGATAGCTGGACAGATGAATCATGAATCAGAGAGTATTGCTAATAAAAGCTCACAGGCAGAGCTTGTTTGCCTGAAGAATAATCAGCAGGAGTAAAATGTATGGCATAAATTTAGTGTTGTTAGATCTATAAATGTGATGACTGGAATTATATACTGTAAAGCCATGTTTTGTTTCTCATATACGAGTCTTTTTTTTTTTTTTTGATGCAGTTGAGGACATTCTTTGGCAAATGAGCATAAAACTTTGTAGGTCCCTACCACTGTATCAGTTTGATAACTTTCATTTGAACAAGAGATTCATGCTTTACCAAATTATTCCCCATTGAGGTAATTAACTTACCTGATAACTTGATACCATTTGAACAGAATCTGGTATTTGTTAATTACTGAAACAGTAATGGCACATTGGCAGTATTCCTGTTTAGAACGAAAGAGAAATGTCGCTAGGCTTAAATTAATAAAACCTTGTTGTTTCTGATCCATAGTATATTAATTTCTTCATTTGCAACATTTCGAAATGGTCAGCAATGTTCATTAGTTAACGTTTATTGTCCAGCATCCTGACCTCACAACTATTAGCTGCTTTAGGTTTTCTCTCTTGGTTAGTTGACATTGTATATGTCAGTGCTAGCTTACAGCAGCTGTATTAAATTGGGGTTTGAATAAATAAGTTGATCCACTTCCACTGAGTTGGATACATGTATAAGATGTAAAGTAAGTTTGAATGAATTAATTTTCTTCTAAGGAAAAACTGAAGGTTAGAGAAATGTAAGACGGAACTCAGCTTTACTTTTGTCATATTCTATTGAAAAGACTACTTTTCATCTCTCTACATCTAACCCCACAGATAAAAACAACACAATAGAATCATTTAGTAGGCATTATTGATCAAACTTTTATTTTTCGATTTTTAAAAATCAGCATTTGAACTGTAACAAAAAAAAAGTTCGGTCCATTTGACACATGCAAATAAATACATAAAGTTTCAGCTTCGGAATATATGAGCACTACAAAAACTCAACTTCTTTTTGCTTTGATAGACCTTGAAATTCCTAAATAAAATTGTAAATTTTGAAATGTTCTTTAAATTAAAACATAGCAATTTATTACTACTAGGACCAAAAGAAAAGAAAAAAGAAAAGGCTGCTCAGTATATAAATCTAAATAAACACATAATCCAAACATTAACTATCAAGATTTTACAAAAAAAAAAATGAATCATAATTATTTGTCTTTTGTGGAGTTATTTAAAATAAACTGCAAACACAGGCACAAAAAAAAAAGGATTCCTTGCAGGGTCTCTTTGTTATAGTAGCCATTAGCAATAATATTTATCTAAAGCTCACTATTCATAGATATAGAGATTCTGCGAGACAGAATAGCCACAATGAGGCAAAACTGGCTTTTAAGTCAAGCACACAATATTTATCTAAATATAAAAATAGCCCCTGTGGCCTAAGACAGGTGAAAGCAGCTTCAAAGTTATTGAACAGGTCATCTGATGGAATGATTGCAAACGAAGCACGAGGCCAATTCACCTCGAAAGGAGAAGAAGTGTCCATTCAAGGCATGGAAATGCATAATAGTAAAACACGAACCAAAGAAATAAGGCCACGCATAAGCTCAAATCCATACAATGCGATTGGACAATACTCCTAATAAAATACAACTTATATTAAAAGGGATGATTCTCAGATATCAAGAATTGTTTTTGTTGTTTTTTTTATTTGGAAAATTCACAAATTAAATGGAGTACGCATTCCTTCTATCTGAAACAGAACCTTTCAGGTAGCAGTAACAGGCAATTCTCACATTAACTTAAAGGACACGATAATAAAAAAAATTGCTATGTATGGCATTCAAATAAAAAAAAAAAATTACTGTGATTATTCAGAGAAAAAAGAGGAGACAAATACAAAATGTTGACATAAGTTCACTACGTCATACCATCTTTAAAATCATACCAATTTTCACAAAAATGGTACCTTAATATTGCACTGTGTTTCCCTCTTTTTCTTCTACTTGCCTGTGTGTGCAGTGAAAATAATCTCTGCGGTTCTTAAATCTGTGGGCCACTTAAAAAAAAAACCAAGCATACAAATTACATTTGAACTATGTACATTGAAATCAAGAATAGAGAGACATTAACAGGGATGAAATGGGTGGAATCACAGCCTTTATCTATCAAACAATAACATTAACAAACTCCCTTGCCAGGTAACTATCAAGCGATTAGTTCAACTTAAATCCAAGCAAATCATAAATTTAACAAAATATTCTGAAACCCATCTTTTTTTTTACAGCAAGCTTGTCACGCAGAAAAAAAAAGTGAAGGCCATCAGAGACTAAAATAAAAAATTTCATAAGGAAAGAGCAGAATCATTTACTAAAAAAAAAAAAGAGGCAAAAAACAAAATTGCCATTATAAAGTGCCAAATGATCTATCTTTCCCGTAAATTGGTGTTCAACCTGTTCTTCACCATGGCTCCTGATACAGCAACAATTTATTTTTCTTTTTGCAAAGAGATTGAGAAGCCATATATTGTAAAGCGAGTGAAATCTGTTACATAATTCCTGCCTCAAAGATAAAATATTTTTATTTCTCATTGGTCTAATCGATGTTGCCCCAAAAATTTCACCAAAGAACACAATGATGAAAAGTTCATTGATATGAAGATCGTACACCACCCCACATACCTTTCTTTCTTAGACAAAAATTGGTTGACCAGGACCAATTACATTTTAAAAAGCCAGGAAGAGAGTAAATTCTAAAGGGCTTTTTAAGAAGGTTTACGAAAATAAGACTTACAAAGTCATATGTAAGATAGAAAGGGCTGTAAGTATGGGTAATGGATATTCATTAAGGACTTTAGACCTAGAATTTACAACTTTGAGAAGCAGATTAAAAAGAAAATCTTTCCTTTATTTTTGAGAAAAGAAAACCTAAAAATGTTTGAACACACTGACATGTCCCTCCTTCAAACCCAAACATCAAAGTTTTTTTTTTTAAATGGGTAAAGTTGCAGCCCCAAGCTTTAAACAAGACAAAGCTAAATATAGATTTGGACAAAAGAAAATTAGACAAAAAAAGCACATGAGAAATGGCTATTATTTCATCTAGGGTGTTGAAATTACATTGAGGCTCCATACCAATTCCCAATGCTTTTCCAGTCTTCAAGAGAGTCAAGCATTGTAACTTAAATGTTTTGTTGTTTCTTTTTTAAAGTCACAGCAAATTTGTGTTTGAAATATTCAGATTCTGATAAGATTTTACGGAAAGCCAATTCTCTGAATCTGAATGAGCATTTTCTTTTCATATGTCACTAATTAAAGCTGAATTTCTGAAATTTGAACTGCAAAAAATGTTTCCCATCATTATGAATTAAGTTGACATCACTTTAGGAAATGATTGCCCACGCGTAAGAAAAATTTGAAAACAATTTTCTTCAAGTTAAACAATAGAGGCAAAACTGTTTTATAATTTCTAACTTAGTGGTGAACTATAACTTTCTTCCTAAAGTGACATGCAATCTCTGTAATAAATAGAAAAAGTATAATGTATGATTAAATCAAATCTAGTAATCAATGAAAAAGACCAAAAAAAAGGGGGGGTGGGGGTCGGAAAAGATTATTAGAAGCCCTTGAAATTAAAAGTTTGCATTCAGATAGCCCTCCCCGACACCAATGATTAAATAAGGAGGATGAAAGACCTCTGGCTGTGTACGGGGGAGAAAAAAAACCTTTCTTATATCAAATTTACATCAAAAAGCTTGATAAGTGAGTGAATATTATAACTGAGAAATATTCATTACTGACAGTGAAATCACCACTTTATTTCTGAAAAAAAAAAACACCATAAAAAATTTAGACAGAAAAATCATTTTATGTACAGGAAATTTAAGTTTCAATCCTCATTGCACTGTTGACTCTTTCCTGCAAAAAAGATTATACCCCATTTCTGATAATCTCTATCAAAAAGCACAAATTTAGTCATCAGTGTGATCTGAAGCTCCTTTGCTACAGTTTGGCATTTTTGTCCTTGATTTTGCCAAAACCTGATAGAGAAATAATTATTACAGTTCACCTGAACTTGGAGCACTGCTTAAAAAAAAATAACTGCATGCCTTCTTAAGAATAAACTTAACTACGATATATAAAAACTTTAAGTAACATAGCCATGTTTGTCAAAAAAGCTGAAAGGTAGCTATTTATGCTATAAATTTTTTTTTGAGTCCTGCTACTTTATTATTTCAAATGAGAAACACCTCTATGTCAAAAGTGGTGGACTGCCCATTATTTTTAATAAATCCATTGAATATTTTTGAGATAACCCATTCAATAAAAAATTCTCCGATTTTGATAGGGATCTTTGTTTTGACACAAAAATTTCATGTTCACTATACAAGCAAAACTTATTTTAAAAAAAAACAGTCTGAGCCTAGAAGAAGTTCATATTGGCTAAATTTTACTGTAATTGATCTTTAAAAAAAGTGGAGATATAATTTTGTTAAAAAATTCTACAAAATTCACTTGCACACACCCAAAAGTACAATGTAATCAATGCCTTTTAAATGCATAATAAAGATACATTCATCATACACTTGTCATGTTTTCACCAAACATGACAGTTGACATGCAAATCATAATTTTATCATTTTGCTTACATTCTTCACTCATGTTTTCTTTTGTTAGGTACGTGGTTATGAATTCATTCAAAGTCAATGCTCTCTAGCAAAACCTAGAGAGAACACAGGCTATCCCTTGCACAAGCGACTACAAGTAATATCTTTAAAACAAAAATTGTAGATGGCACACCCTCCACACACATGCATATCAAAACAAAAGATCAAAAGGTCTCTCAAACAAATGTTATATCAATCTTCCTGGCAGTTGTTCTGTGCTGGCTGTTCTTCCCCGTACACGAAGATCTCCACTGCCCTGTATGCTAAGGTCACCTACTGACCGCCGACTTTCCTGAAAAGAAAAGGTGCTTACTATTAGTCATTTTCAGCCCAGATTTTTTTTTTCACCTCATTTGACTTTAAAATATGGAACTTTAGAGAAATGTCATTTGTTCCCCCTAAGTCACAAGGTGATTAAAAAGTGCAGCATTGTAGAGAAAAATTCAGTTATCTTTAGAGACTATATAAAAGTTGTGGCTAGACAATTATTTTTTTTTGTTTTGGTTTCAAGTGCTCTTTTTTAACAGTATTTGTGTCCTTGTTTACAAGACACCAAAACCAAATACTAGCTGTTCTTGATCTAGGTGAGAGAGATGTATGGTGGAGCTAATATAGGTCAGAAGCTATCACGTGAGACTGAGAGACCTTCTACTCTTTAAAACCCACTCACACAATAGCATACGTTCACGTTTTTTATAACTTAATTTTACTCTTCTTTGGTATTTATCACATCATTTCAAGTCATATTCCGGGCATAACACAAATCTTGGTGTTTAAGTTTCATGATAAAAAAACAACTTTGATGACTTATAATGAGATGTTAGAGTGGCTAAGAACACAACTGTAGATCTTTTCCTTTCAAAATCCTTGATTATAAAATGATATTGGGTTTACATAAGTGCAAAGCACATCAAATTTTCCCCTCACAGCTTGAATAGA
Organism: Elysia crispata; assembly: GCA_033675545.1. Classification (NCBI taxonomy): domain Eukaryota; kingdom Metazoa; phylum Mollusca; class Gastropoda; family Plakobranchidae; genus Elysia; species Elysia crispata. The sequence continues at coordinate 135,814 of JAWDGP010001379.1, forward strand.
TTGATGCATTTATATATTAGATTTCCATTGATTTCCTCGTTTCAAATAATAACTTTTCACTTACATGTAATTTATCATCATTACTACTGATTATGTTGAGAACTGACATGGAGCTTGCTCTTTTCATACTGCAGAAGAAAACAAAGACAAAAAAAAAGAATAAAATTAGAAAACAATATATTTTTTTTAAAAATCTATCTACGTTTTTAAGTTTTCCACCTCTTCTTTTCTTTCTTTAATCGTTTCTCTGTTATAGAGTTAATCCTTTTCCAGCTTCCTTTACCACTAACAACCTGTAGATAACTAGCAAAAGCAAGCCATCTGCAATTATACAAAATAATTATACCCCTGATTTTTTTCTCTAATGAATAATAAGAAGCAGATCTGAAATAGTCTTTCAAAATGTTGATATTGAAGCTCAAAGGAGATACTGTTCACATGCTCATTCAAAGTCTGCTTAGACAGTTGACAGCTTGGAAAGAAAAATAATTAGAGCATATGAATAGGGCAGATATTATCATAGGAGCACTCCCCCCTCTCTCCCAGACTAATCCAGTTCAGATTAAGAGGCAGTATATATCAAAACAGAAAAAAATTCACTTTGCATCCAAATGTTCTTTTCATCAAACAAAATCATAGACAGCGTGTCCATGAGAGAGATAGAATAATTAAAAAAAAAAATTGGCAAAAAGAGTCATCTTGGTTGATATAAGAGTAAATTTCACATATTTGATTTACTCAGGGGGGAAAACCTTGAAAAATATCTGAAATCCTCATAGGAAACAACATTTTAACACCCGATAGCTTAGATCATAGGACCTTACGAAAATTTCAGGTACATCCAAGAAAGAAAAAAAAAGTTGCCTACAACAGATACAGCTTAATAAATTAAAAGAGCATTAACTACAGAAGCAGCAGCAAGAAAAGCCATTATGTCATCAGAAAATAAGGAATAACACATTAATGGTTAAAAGAAAAAAGAACTGCAGCAACATGAGATTCATTACTTGTTTTGTATATTTTTTTTTTACTTTCCTTCCTCCTTTTGAACAAATATTTTGCTTGCCACATCACAGATCTTTAAATATTGACATATTGAATTGCATCTTGATCCAGGAAATATTAATGATAAATTTGTATCTACAAAACATAAGGTGAAAGGGCGTTCCCAAAAACACAGAGCAAAATAAATAAAGAAATAAATAAATTAGGACTCAAAACAGGTTGTTTGTTTTTTTTTGGTCTTTATGATCAATAATCCATTTGCAATTAAGAAAAAAATTTATTATAGTTACTAACTTTTGAGGATCACACAATAATAAAAGCAAACATAATGATATAAAAATGCAAACTTTTTTCCTTCTGACCACAATAAAATGAACTTGCCACAAGGAAAGAAGCAACCCAGTACATAAAAGTTTTACCAAGACAGTGCAAAAACAACTGATTTAAAAGGTTACTTTACCACAGGCATGGGTAAGCGGGTCTGAAAGAATTACAACTATAGAATCAGCAAAAAAGACTTTTTCTATTGATATAAACAACACTAATTAAAGTTTTTCACAGTCTACTTATGGTGCTTGCTTTTATTTCTATTTCTTAAGACGAATTTAATTTCAAATTTTACTACTATTCCAAAACCTTCTTTTTTTCGTTAATATTAATCCATTTAAATTATTCTCTTCTAGGATATATGCATTAAAACTCCCTAAAATTTTGATCAAATTATCAAAAAAGGTAAAAAGTGAAATAAACGAGATCAAGTAATTATATCCACCAATTACAAAAACTAAAATTATTACATTTTGTGCTAGAAGGACATGCTTTCCCTGATTAAACTAACTTTTTTTAAAATCATACGAACTGAAACTTTTCCTTTATACACATTTTGTTGGCAACATGGGGCTCTATTAAAAAAAAATAGTAAGAGCAAAACTTCCGGATTCTTGCTGCAGTTCTTGATGCACTGTCAGTAGGAATACAGTGTAATATGTCCAAGATTCACAATTTGTGGGCTGAGAGAAGTGGCAGATCACAACTTGTCAGTGAAAATAGTAGTTGACTCAAGGCAAAGAAAAAAGAGAAATCAAATAAAAAAAAGCACATTACATGTGAGTATGTGCAGAAAACTACACAATAGAGGGTGTCATAATCAGATCAAGGAAATCGATTTTGCAAAGAATACATGTTTAAAGATCATATAAATAAATGTTGCTGGAAACCAAAAAGTTCATGCTGCACCTTTATTTCTCCCTGTGTCAAGCCATAACAAGATTTTTAAAAATTATAATATAGCCTTTCCTTAAATACAAAATGGAACACACAGGGTATTTTGTCTTACATAAATGATAAGTATTTTCCACACTGAAAAAATATTAAGTTTATCTTTCAGACTCAGCCTCTGCATGTATCGCAAAATAAGAGACAAACGGCAAAATCGACCACCTTGCCTACTATTAAAAGCTCAACACAACATAAGAGTTAGTACAACAATTGAATATCCTTATTTTGAACGCCTAAAAAATAGTCTAAGATTGCTCTCTGTCCTCGACTTCTAAAGCAGTAAGTTGGCAGTTCCAATTTCCTAGCTTTAAAAAAGATATCAATACAATTACTGTAAGTGGCGTAGCTAGCTCAATTACAAGCATGATACCTAATGATATTGATGTTCCTCATAAAAATCTATTGCTGTTATACTGGGAAAAGTATTGATAACTGATATATTTATATATTTATACATATACATATAATGGTATAGTTTCAAGGGGAAAAAATTAGTATTGATACGTTGTTTTTGAGATGTGCCACATGAACGCTTATTGTTTTAACCCAAATCGAAAAGTAAGTGTGACTATTGTTTTAGTGTGGAACTTTCATACAATAATCCTCATGAAATGAACAGTCAAACTTTCAAAATGGTTGTTTTAATAAACTTCACAGTATTTTTTTTTGGGTACATGTGTGTCTGTGTGTGTGTGTTTTTTTTTTTTGTACAATTAACTTTTAGTCTTCCTTTAATGCAACAAAAAAAAAAAAAAAAAGGTGCAAATCCTGGATTAAAAAAGTACAAATGTCACAAGAATTGAGAGAGAAAATCTTTATAAAATTGTGTGACTGGCAAGACACTGACCTTTCCATTGGAATCCAGTTTCTGTTTGATTTAGGAGGGGATATAAGGCAAAGCATTTGAAGAAAAAAATAAAAGCTTATAAATACAGGGAGGTCAAAGAAAAAGTTAGGAAAGGTTCTAAAAATTTTGAGTATATTGGATTAATACTCGAGTTTCATTTTCAACCTGAAAGCTGGAATTTGGGGTGCATACATCTGTGATGTCATTTAATTAATTAACCCAAGAAACAAAAGAACTTTAATCTACTTGATTATTTTCTGCTAACAGAAGATAAAATTTCTGTGATTCTTCATATGATGTGAAATTTGATTCTTATAAACAAAAAAAGCCAACCCCCCCCCCAATTTTTAAAAAAATCTTTTCCTCTTTGAAACATTTTCATCAGAAAACCTTGAAAGGACATATGTGCTGTGTGTATGTTCAGGAGGAACTTGGGATACTTAAGTCATAAGAATAATGTACATAATGGGGAAATTTCTGAAAAACATGTCTTGCCCTTAAACAGAATCTCCATGGCTTCTTTCATATCAACTCCTTTACTTCTAAGATCTATCTGCAATTAAGATTTTTAAGATTTTATTTTTAAAAGTTATACTCATAACCAAAAAATGGCCACTGCAACTTTTATAGTAAACCCTTTACCATTCTCTAAACATTTCATAAAATATGATAAGGATAGAGTTATACACTGAATTTCTAGTTTCAGAATTATACACTGAATTTCTAGTTTCTGTCAACAAGAGTTTTAAATCTCTGTATATGTCCAATTAAATATAATTATACTTTTCACAATACAATTTTTCTAAAACAAATAAATTTCATATTTTTACAGAACCTTGCAAGTAACAAAGCACAGAAGCAATGAAACATACCATATGATAAAAAATTAGAAATGAAATGTTACAAAAAAGAAGTCTTCCCAATGTCTTCTAAAGTAGATGCGCAAATCCTATGACTGAAAAAGCTAAGCTTGAAAACATGTGTTTTTAATGCCATGACTGATTGTAGGTTAAAAGGGGAAAAAGGAATTCAAAATCTAAGAAATTGACCACACCAAACCTTTCTGAATGATAGAGTGATCGGACCTGCCAGTTCAGGCTAAAATAATAAAATGAAGAAAAAAAATTGTCCATTTTCAAAAAACTGGTACATCATTACACAGTTTCTATACATTCAAAATGTGGATGGCAAGGCAATGCGAATATGAGGAATTCATGTTATTTGAAATTTCGCACATGATACTCCATTTTTCACCTCATTCTTTACCTATCTCTTTACTCTTTCCATTAATTGTTACCCTAGGATCCTACAAACTTTGAGTTCTAAAGAAAATGCATATGTGGAAGTAAAAATCAAGAGAAAAACCCATACAGTGCAAAAATAAAAGTAGATGTGTGCAAAAGGTGTGACTTATTTCAAATAATAGACAATTGTTCATTAAAACATATAAAATGATGCTAATCAACAATACATTTTGAGAATGTTTATAATGAGATCTTATGAATAGGAGTATAGAAATTATATAAACAACATACTTAACAAGAGATACTGATAAACAAACTGTTTTGCTAACTTTTCATAATTTTCGAGGTAGATAATTATGAGGAATGGGTTAAGTTTGGTGACAAGTACAATTGTCACAATTAAAAATGATGCGAAATGGCTAACATTGAATTTTCTCAAAATGCAAGAAAATATTTCCAATAATTCAGTTCACTCATTTAAAATGAACAAGGCGTAGAGATCATTAGGGTGTAAATAAAGTGACAAAATTCAATGACAAAGAATCCTACTTTTTCAATAGCTCATCCAATGCACTTTCAGTAAATGTGCAGCGGGTAGGGTATTTCTGTTAATACCTTTATAATTCTCTTCGATTTCATTTAAGGGCGCTTTAGCTCCTCATACCAGAGAAAAAACACTCAACAAATTGTGGACTAAAAATGTAACAGAGGGAAAGAAGAAAGCTGAGGGTTTTAGTTGTGAGTTTCTCAATAGACAACAAATCTTAAACCTTGTATGAACTAAAAGACCATCCAGAGGTATCTTCAATTATTGAAGTGTACTGACTACGTATATGCAGTAATGTAAAAAGAAAAAGCCAAGAATGACACATGGCGTACCTTCCACCTGCATCCCCTTCGGGGCCTTTCCCTTTAAGCTTCTGGACAAGTTTGGCACTGCTGCGCTTCAACGATGCCCTCAATTTGGTAAATGAGCCACTGCGCCGCATCCTTCCACTCTGATTGGTCAATTAAGATGACAGGACAATGTGATTGAGAACGGCACAGAGAGGATTTAATAAAAAAAAATATATATAAAAAAGAGGAGGAAGGATGAACGAGGAAGGGAAAAATTGTGGCAAGTAGAACAACTTTTATATGCTGTATGCAGAAAATGTTTAAAAGGTATTGATCAGGAATATGAAACACTTGTGCCACAATAATACACATCAACAAACAACAAATATAAATAGAGATAATCTTTTCACATATTCACCCTCTATCAATCTTGTTATGAAATACGTAAAACTATCAGATATGACTGACATTGATAAATAAGACATAAGAGGAATGAAATAAAAAAAAAATCAATAATTACAAAAGAGAGAGAGAGAGAGAGAGAGAGAGAGAGAGAGAGAGAGAGAGAGAGAGAGAGAGATCAATGAATAATGATTGACAGGAGAGGAATATCCTAAAACAAATATCACCAAAGCTGTTGTTGTTTTCAAGACATTTTATTTGTAAAATTGAAGGTATTATTTACTGTTACACTTTCACACCACTAATTTTACCACTTTTTTTTGTTTTGATTCTTGCTGTTTTGTATGATCATGCAAACTTTGCCATTCAACTAGCCCACATGGAAAATTGTTTACATGTGACCAATATGAGGCATTAATTGATATCAATAATTGCCATGCATGAAAAAAAGGATGATAATAAATTAATATATCAATTGTCATTTTGAAAAAATGAAGATGAATAGACATTTATCTCTTTCATGCAAAACAGAATGCAAAATTGGTATTATGGATAGTAGGAATTATTTTACATTTCTGTCAACCATAGAGGTATCTGCTCAATTGCAAATGAGAATAAGTTGATTCAAAATATATAACTATTTATGACAGTTTCGTTTTCCAAATGGAGGAAAGGGGTGAGAGTAAAAAAAAATTAATCACAATCAGAAGCATTAAACTTTTGAAAATGTCTCAATTCATTTGATTACAGGGAAGGGGTGTTAATGAGAAGATGATAGAGGAATCGCAAAATCTTTACTTGAATATGTACACACATCAATTGAAAAAAATATCTTAAAAAAATTGAGACACAATTTGTTTGCACAGTTTGGCAAGTATGAGCACTGAATTTCATGGCTTAGAGGGGGGATACATTTTTTCCCCAAAATTCTACGTTCATCATTCATGAAAGTGATTTTATAAATCTGTCATTTTTTAAATCCCTTGATAAAATGAAAAAATGCATACTTATATATCCCGTTTCGCAAACTCAAGCACAAAAGAAATATCTACCCTATTAAAAAAAAAATTTTAGAACACTCTAAGTTCTGGGATTTTACTTTAATTAGTTTGTCAATTTTTGTAAAACATCTCCTCATATTGTTAGTAAAGAGGATGAATTTGCATGGTCACACAACATCCTTCACTACTTCACTTTTGCGAAAGGTTTGTTTCTTCTCTTTTTTTCTTTTAGAAATATTTATCACTTTAAAAACTATCAGTTAAAAAAATTTAATGGGGGAACAAAATATTTTGATGAAATAAAAAAAAAAAAACCAGAAACTGGAAGCGTCTATCATATGGTGCTGTTACTTTGTGCCAATATTTAAAAATGTTTAATAAAAAGGTATATTTACAGTTCCTTGAACAGTATTATTAGTCATAAATAAGATTGTGGTATAGTAATTCTATCTTGGTTTAATAAGGCAGCACAAACAATTGCCTCTATAGTTGAAAACTATACTACTCTCACATTATACAAATACATTTTTGTAGTGCCTTTGATCTTTATCATCAATCTATATCATCAATAAAGGATTAAAACTTTAAGCGTGAGCAGCATATTGCAAGGAAAAGGTAAAATATGCAGGGAGGGAGGAAACAAGGGATTATAAAAATTTTCAAATTGTTTTAAGAATTTCATGGCACACTGTTTACATCGTTTACCCTAATTATTACATTTCAAGCTCTTAAGTTCTCTTGTCAAGTTAAAAAAAAAACCACACTAATGTCACCTCAACTTAAAAGTTTCATAACTCATTATTCCTTATTGTTTATCAAAAATGAAAAAAAAATTCTGTATCTTTATCAGTTGGAAAGATGTTTTAGCACTAACAAAACATCAGTTTTCCTCACTCAATCCTATAACTTGTCCAGCTTTTTAAGGAGTCCCTAAATATTTTGTTTGTTTTATTTCACAACAAGCCGCAAATGGCATTAGAAAGGGTGGGAAAATACCAAGTGCTTTATGACAATTGTCATTTTTGGGTCAGTGCTCATACTCACCCCATCCCCGTGCCACTGAACTCCTCTACTCACATCCTCATTTTCATCATGGCGAGCAATCATGCGACCCCGGTTGGAGGTCGGAGGGGTATCTGCACCACCTAAATCCGAAGTCAATTTGCTGATCTTGCCACCAGCTGCCAATGCCTATAAACACAGAGCCAGGGCAGGAAAGTCACCAGAGAAAGAAAACCCAACTTTATGCAAAGGCAAGCTGGCACAGTTTTTCTCTCCTTCACTCTTGCTCGTGCTCATGATGTAAATGACTAGACCTTCCTTTTTTCTTCTTTATAATTCATTTGTCTTACATCTTCTTCATACTTTTCCTATTTTACATGCAATTCAAAGTTTGCAGATTTAGTAGGGTCTCACGAGTAGGAAAAAAAAAAGGGACTTGTAAAGTGTAACTTTCAAAAGGTAAAGAAAGATTGAGCTAGGTTTCCCATACACCACCATTAGAATATTGTTTGAACAGAATGACTTAAGAAATTTAAAAAAAAAAAATTTGCAAGGAGCTGCATAACCAACTGCATGACAAAAATAATGCCTGTGTTGTTAATGAGCAGAGCTAATAGAGGAAGTGAGGGAACAATTTTCACACAAAAAAATGAAGATGCATTGACCAAGACATAAATGAAAATGGTAACCCTACACAGCTGTATAAATATAAGGACAGCCCTTTGCACACTAAGATATTTTCACGCCATGCATAATGCAACACAAAAGCCATGTAGTGACGTGCAGGATGAAATGGTTCTGTCTTATATATTTCAAGTATTAAGTAAAATGCACCATTTAGAAGACATTGGTTGTTCTATTTACTTCAAAGGTAATCTGCCATTTTTTTACATAAGTATATTAGGTCCAGAGTTACTTTGATTTTTTTTTCTTCACCACAAAAGTCAGCCAGATTTTTTTGACAAAAGAAAAGAACAATGTTTTAAGTCCTTTATGTGAGTCTAATGTAAACACACCCAGTATGATACTCTTAATCCATGTGCTGCACTTGAACTTATATTTCTTTAGCATGCTGCTTACAAATCTTCTTTTAAATTTGTGAATACAGCATTATATTGCAATCATGACATTTTCTAATATAACTTTTGTTTTTAATTCTAGTCTTCTTTTACTATAACTTAACGCCATTGACAGCAAGCTAATTAGACACTCAAACCTTTCATTTTATTATATTCAGCTCTACCCAAAAAAAAAAAAATAATTGGTGCCACATTGATAAAAGAAAGGAATCTCAAGAATATGAAAGAGTAAAAAAGAGAAAATAAGAAAAAAGAGATTGCTACAATAGTGTGTAATTGTTTGCAAATATAGAATTTGACCAAATCAGAGGGGAGGATGAGTCGAAGAGCAGCATCCACCAAGTAAGGGCTGTGTTGAAGGCAGCTGTGCTGAGGGATAAATCTCTTAACATATTAAAAGCTCAAGAAAAAGAGAAAAAAAAAAGATCAAATCCTCACAAATCTAACATCCCAGGAGCCATCCTTAAAATATAGTTATGTATATACATGAACCATTGATATGAAAGGGGTTCATAGCATACTTCTTTAGAGTAAAATTTATCAAAATCAATAACAAGATATTTAATGTTGTGATGAAGGTGATTAATACACAGGATAAAAATATAAAACAAAACCAACGTAATAGTATCCTGATCAGCCTTTTATTAAGTGTAATTTCCATCAAAAAAGGCTAAAAATAACATCATAAAATTAAAGAGAAAGAGCACATGCAAGACTGAAGAGTAGAGAGGTACTAAGTCAGCCCCATGTTGCCAAACACTTTCAAAAATTTTCTGAAACTTATTGCATTAGATTCAATGTGTTAAAGAACAGACAAAACTAGCCGCATAGCAGTTACCATATCAAATATGTCTTTGTCAGCTTTTGCCATGACAGCGATACAAACATTTTGAAAATTCATTTTTAGATTTTAGTTAAAAAAAAAAACCACAAGAGCAAACTTGAGGCAGCCTCCTTAAATCTTTTGAAAATTATGCCATTTAAAACAAAAATACACCACTTACATTTTTCTTGGACTTCATGGCACATTCCTCCAAGGTCTCTGCCGCTTCATATTTACCTTGTCGGCGGTAAAGAGCTCCTAGATTCTTAAGTGTTGTGGTTACTGTTGGGCTGGAAATAGTGGTGATATTTTATTAATTTTGAAAATTTAGGGAAATATTTTTTAAAAACTGATCATCACAATTCAGCCCCTGCTGTCTTTCCCTCCATCTTTCCTGATGTAAAATGCTTGTTTCTTTGTTCTCGTCAAAGGCCAAAAAACGGTTGCAGGCACCGTTAATGAGTGATCTTTTTGTATGGGCTTCACTTTGTTCTCATCAAAGGCAAAAAAAAGGTTTCCTGATACTGTTTATGAGTAATCTTTTGGTATGGGCTACACTTTTAACTAATTTGTTTGATTTCTTTGCTGCACATAGGATTACAAACATTTTTCTCAAGATCTTGTTCTGCCTTTGTTATGAGATTGTCCAAGCCTTATACCTACACATCAGGATATGTTCAATATAGTATTGAAGGGCTGTTTTTCATGGTGAATAAAGATGAATTAATGTGTTTAAGTGGAAAAAAAAATACCAAAAAGGAATGAAAATCTATGTTGTTAACATTAATTATCCCATTCAGACTCTAGTCTGATCAAAATTACTCCATGGAACATTCTGAAACATTAAGAAGTCATTGATCTACCTATGCTCCAGAATTTAAAATATTAAATCCTGCATATCTTATTTTATTGTTCTGGATGTGAAAATAATTAAACATGTGAATTCTACATTTTTGTATGTTGATATATGTTTTACCTATCAACTTTGGCATTTTTGTGCCAGCCACCATACTCTGGCATTGCAATTGGTGTTCCATCTTTGTTCTTGCCCTGAAGAATACATAAAGGCTACATATTAATTTAAAAAAGAATTTTTCGGATGTAAGAAATAATAAAAAAAAATGCACATGGTTGTATCAGTTCACATCTTAACAACTTGCCAACTTTAGTATCCATCTTCCCACCACTTTACTGATTCATAACAATGATACCTGGAGGCTTTCTTTCTAGCAAAAATTGTCTTTTCCTTTGAATTCAAGCAGAACTATCCTATGGCTTTAAAAACCATTACAGTTTTAACAAGAAATGTTTTACTTTATAAATATTTCATATTCTCAGACTTTGCCCTTGTAAATAGGGTAAATGCAACTTGTGTTGTATCTTTCAGCACATCTATTTGTATCTATCATGTCTTACTACCTAAAGGGAAGGGAGGGACTGCACCTTGAAAATGCCTTATCTGTTTCCTCCGGTGGGTGTGACCCTGCCACATAAATTGTTTGCAAACTTTTTTTTGGAGAAATTTTGAAACAGTCATGGTTTTAAAACAAAATTTGCTATAACTATGCAATTTATCAAAGGACTGTCTTGATATATTGCACAGAAATGCCGTACTATAAGGTCTATAAATGATGTAAGCGATTCTTTTAATTTTTGAGTTGCAAAAAAAAAATTGATATAAAAAAAAATGAAAAATTTTAAAATTTTGTACTAATATTTAAATTCAGTTTTTCAATTATTTTTTTTCTAGGAAAGTGTTGAAATTGTTGAAAAAAGTCTGCCCAGGAAACACTTGAGAGTGTATAATGATTTTCGAGGACCTATTTTGGTAACTGACTGAGCCTTGGTGGTGTGGAAAATAAAATCCAATACGGCTGCCATTTCCATAGCAACCAAATGTTAAATGTTGAAAAAGAAAGGATATTCACCAAAGTCAAGTGATACACTTTATGTATGCATTTTAAACTTCCTAGTATGAATACTTTTCGATTTAGGTACAGTTCCCCCCTTTCTCTTTAAGTAAAAAATAAATGAATACTTCACCTTGCATTCCTCCCTCTCCTCAGCTCTCATCCATATAGGTTTATTTTCACCTGGAAAAAAAAAGAAATGGAATAGTACATCTTATGACTAGTCAGACATAATTCAAAAGCTTCATGCCATGATCATAAATTCAAATGAATTTTTGTAAGGTATTGACATATCAAACCTTTATATAACTGCTTTTATGCCATTTCAATTGCAGCATGACATGATTCATTTGCATCCATCCTTAGACATTAGTTTTGCTCCAATCTTTATCTTCCAACTGATATTTTCCAATCATGCTATCTTTAACCATTGCTTTCTCTTAAGGATAAAATTTCAGTACAGGAGAGCTTTGCTTTATCTTTTAGTTTATGGCATCCACATGGCTAAGAAATTAACAAATGTTATGTAATTAAACCTAAAAAGATTGGATTTGAAAAGTTGCCAATGAGACCTGACAATGCATGTCTAAGCGCAAACTTCAGTCATGATAACAATAAAATGATTATTCCGTCCATGGTCTAAATCTCCATCTCACAAAACTGTTTTTGTTCTTTTTTTAATTCCCTACATTTAAAAAAAACAAACTGCCATCACTGTTCATGATGTGCAAAGGATTGCTGAATTCTATGTCAATAAGGAGATACTTACCATCAATCTTGCCAAATTCTTTTTCATGTGCCCTTGTTAAAACTTCTTTGTATAAACCTTCTGCATGCTTGTATTTTCCCTGTTTCAAGTATGCTGATGCCTGCAAAATATGTACACATGATTTATTCCACATTGACAGGATGTTCAAATTATGAGAGACAATTTAAGCCTATTAAACTTTTTCTTGAGACAAGCCAATTAGAGCAAGTCAGTACATTTTCTGTAAGTTTATCAATTGTTATCATTAAATAATAATAATTTCATATCCAATTTTACAATTATACTCACTAAAAAATTACAGATAAAGTTGAACAGATTAAAAAAAAGAAACAATAATCGATTTACTTTTCTAAATACAAAACTGATTTTCACTTTCTGTTAATACCTTTTTTTCCCTTTTGTTTTTTTTTTCAAATAGAAATTTCAACGGTAAAATGCTCCAATTCTAAGTTCATGCAATATGAATATCGTGGCCTTGCTTAACCTGAGAAAGCATAATTTAGATAGCCAGTTTTATGAGTACAACTTATTCTTCTGCTTTTCTTAATAATATACTGCATCGATATGAAGACAACAAAAAGTAAATCAAGAGAAACCACATACAAAAAAAAAACCAACATAACAAACTACACACTTTTATCTATATGCACTAAAATATAGACATCATCTCATTTTTATTAATGTATTGTCATTTATTAAAGCAAAATAAATTAATGAGCAATGGAAAAAGCAGAACTTTTGAAACGTAAAACAGTAACAATTAAAGACTTCAATTCACATCTTCTTGATGAGTTACATTTTGTACGATATCTAAGGAATAAAATTCTATCATAGGTATCTTTTCTTCCTACTTAATACTTATGAGTAACTAAAAAAAGACAAAGTAATCTCCACAAATTTTGAAAACAAGTTTGCCTTCTAACCTCCGAATTCATTTCAAAAAGGCATAAATCTAAGTAATTGTTGAAACTTTTTACTGCAAAGGGTTGATAATAACACGAATTCATGTCCATGAAACAAAGGCTTCAATTTTGCTCCTTTATACTGAATGAATTGCTTATTTTGCATATCTTTTCAATTTAAAAAAAAAGTTGAACGATAACTAGCTAGATGGAGAGACATGACACAATAAGGGTGAGGACCAAACTTTAGTAATGTGAGTCCATGAATAAACCAGATCTATGAAAGTAAGATAGAATCAGAGCTTTGATCAATTAGTAACACAAATAAGACTAAGCATACTCATACTAAGAAGAATCAATAAATACTATGAATTCCTGATGTATATTACAATACAGCAAAGCTGAGAAATAATGATTGCAGCATAAACAAAATTTAAGAAGTTCGTCAAATTTGAAGATTAAAAAATTTGAACCTTTAAGCCTTTAGATTTTAAACTCTCACCTATGCAAACCACCGAAATGTTCAAAAGCATATTGAAATATATCTGTTAAGGTATCTTAATTAAGTTACAAAAAGGAAAAAAAAAAAAAAAAAACCAGCTGCCAAATCAATCAGTGGGCATTACATTCAATAAACAAGCCCACAATTTTTAAGAGACTTCCAGAATTTTTCAGCAGATGTCTAATGGTGGACAAGTACATCATTAAGCAAAGCTCTGAATTCATTGGCTGTAAACCCAGTTTTTTTGTCAGTCTGATATTTCTGATCAATAAATTACATGCTAGTGTTACCATCACCAATTTGATATGTGCCATCTACCTAAAAATATTTAAGGAGAAAGGCTTGCTGCTTGCTATTGACATTTTGTTTTCTTTTAATACAATAATTCACCTCCTATTCTACAAAAAGTACAATCTAACAATGACACAATTGGTTTTATCTGGCAAGTTAGGTTAAGAATATTTGATGTTTTTACCTCATTTCACAGAGATCTCCTATCCTAATGTGTTAAATGGATCCAATAATTTTAGTCTTACCAAATTGTTCTGAGTTTTCACAACATTTGGATCGTCAGGTCCCAACTTTTTCTTGTATATTTCTAAAGCACGAAGATAATATTTTTCCACCTGTAACAATGACACATATTGAACAGCAAGCAATAAATAAAAAAAAGAAGTGAATAAAACATATGTCCATATACCCGATAAATTACAAAACGTAGCCACATCAATGTGTAAATCAAAACATTGACAACACACTGTGAAGCTCCAAAGAATCAAAGGCAAAAAAAAATGCTTGGAAAAAAAAAGAAAAAAGAGAGTGCATGTAGAGACCCAAAGCATATTTTTGGAGAACTGAAAGGAAAGAATGAGAATTTGACTTCAAAACTGTGTGTTTTGGGGATAATATTGTCAGGGAACTCTTGAATACATATTGTGTTTTAATTAAAGAGGTGGGACAATTCTCCTGAGTAATTTTTTATTTCCATTTATAATTAAAAAACCCAAAAATCTTTCTTGCAGTCAAAAATATTTTTTTTTTAATCATTTAATTGCCTTGAAAAGTTGCAACTTTCAACTTTGCAGTAAACTAAAATCACTTTAAAAATATCAAGCTTTAAATCGTTTTCATTTGAAATTGTTTTTTGACTTGCGTGAAAATGAGGTTCTATAACTGCTGATCAGTGGTTGACTATATATAGAAATCCAGAAAATTTTATAAACAAATTTTACAACAAAAATTCATTTCTTGCACTTAATACTCTATAGTAATATTAAAATATATAACTTTGAGGGTAAATGTACTGGTTTTGTAATTTGTTATCACCTAGTTTTAACTTTGATGGTGATTGAAAATAATAAATTTTTAGGCAAATTTATTCTAAAAGAAAAAAAATTTTTCATTCTATTTGAGTGAAAATGTCAGATGGCATTTACTACCTTCATCTTTTCCCACATTTACAAGATTATCTTATTAAGTCACTCTCCGTTTTTAAACTGAAAGGACCGAGGAAAATCACAAAACAGCAATTAGGTCAAATGATCTCATTCTTTGATGTAAGTGTATTTGAATAAATTCGAGAATGTAAACTATGAAATAATAATTTTAGCATTTCAGCTAGGCCGTGCAAACATGTGATGGTTTTTTGTAAGTTTTCATTACTTGCTCTTCTGATATTCCTACAGCTTTTCTTCATGTAAGCCAAAATAGGAGCATCTGCATTTCATACACAGAAAACACAGAAGAAAAAAAATTCTGGAGCAAACTAATAATCATAAGTTTGTGCTGAGAGTGAGGAGAGGGTGGGGTGGGGGTGCAAAGCATGCAAAGAAACCACCAATTTTGCCCATATCTGGCATTTTAAAGGGATATTGCAGATTAAAAATAAACTTAATTTCTTTCCTGTTTTTTTTTTTAACTGCAATATTCCTCTAAAGCTTGAATTAAAAATGTAAATAAAAATAACAAGTATATAATATATAGATAGTGAAATAAAACAAGGAATGACCGTGTGACAACAGGTAAAAGGTACCCCAAAGTGGAGCATCACCTCTTACCAAATTGTTTTTAGTTTTAGCTACATTAGGGTCATCTGGCCCCAGTTTGCCCTCATAGATCTCCAGGGCTCTCTGATAGTACTGCTCAACCTGCAAGCAAATTTTTATTAGTCTTCTTGGACATACATTAGTCCATTTGAAAATAGAAACTAAAGAGAGTGTGTGTGTGGGGAAGAGAGAGAGAGAGAGAGAGAGAGAGAGAGAGAGAGAGAGAGAGAGAGAGAGAGAGAGAGAGAGAGAGAGAGAGAGAGAGAGAGAGAGAGAGAGAGAGAGAGAGAGACACACACACACACACACACACACAGAGATACACACACACAGACACAGGAAGACAGAAGCACAGGGGTAAGAAAGGGAACATTCTGCTGTCATATTCTGTCACAAATAGCTCCTTTTTCTGCCAAAAAAGCGAATCATCAGTCATGGAGAAACAGGAAAAAATATTTGCATTCAATAAATTGAAAATATTTATTTACAAATTAATTTATTCACATTTTAAAGAAAAAGCATTCATGACGTAATAAAACTCCTCAATGTGAGCAAGAAAATCATTGACATAATTATGTTTAAGACATAGCTTTAAAGAAATGGAATTCCTAGGGCTTAGATTCTTCAAAATCATAATTTAACCTCATAGAAGACAATATGTAAGCCTTACTGACAGTCAAAGCACACACTTAGAGAGTATGC
This sequence comes from Elysia crispata, assembly GCA_033675545.1. Taxonomy (NCBI): domain Eukaryota; kingdom Metazoa; phylum Mollusca; class Gastropoda; family Plakobranchidae; genus Elysia; species Elysia crispata. Next base: position 152,162 of record JAWDGP010001379.1, read on the forward strand.
ATTCCTTCATTGTAGCTTTCCTTCATTGACCTCTCAATGTTTTGAAATGTTTCAGAATAAAAAAAAAACTAACCAAGAATAAAATAAATGTTTGTTTACACTCACTTCTTCATATTTGCCCTGGTTTTGACACAACAATGCTAGATTGTTAAGCTGTTTGGCCACATCTGGATGATCTTTGCCTAGCACCTAAAACAGAAAAAGAATCATAATAAAAAAAACAAAAAAAGGTATGATAAAAAAATGGATTTGACAGAAAAAATGCACCCTAAATTTAAGCACAAAGACCTTTCCACTTGATCAATCAATCAATCAAGTGCCCTGCTCTTAAGTGTAGGCAATCATGATCTTCCATGCATTGCACTTGATAAGCAATACCTTTAAAATAAAATGGAATGCTACAGTGAAACCAAAATAAGATGGAAAAAAAAATCATCTCCATCATTTTCATGGCTGAGGAAATATGCATATATGAATACCACCCCCCCTCCCCACCCCCCACCCAAAAAAAAAAAAAGCATTTCAAATTATATAATGGGTAAAAAAGCTAATGCCTCTCTAGAGAACAACCACTGAAGTTATAAAAAAAAACATTCTGTTCTGGACAGCAACAACTTTTTGATCAGAGAAAGCAGTGATATATAGATTTAAGAGATGCCCAAAGAGAGTTTTTTTTTTTCTCTTTTTATCATTTTTGGCAAGACTTAAACAAGCACTTCACTATTCTCCAAAATAGTGAAAAACTTATAACTGGCATTTCTTTGATGATATTGTTTTAAATATTATAAAAACTCAATTATATGAAAGTTGCATGTTAAGTGGATTCTATTTCAAAACAAGCCTCAACCACTTGTGCCTGTAAAACTTAAGTCCCATACGTTCAAGAAAGGCAATTTTAATTTTCATATTTTGCTACAGTCGTGTAAACTACTAGGCTCCCAACAAGTTGTAGGGTAGGGCTGATCAAGATTGGACCCCACCACTAGATACCTCAGACCAGAATTTTGACCTCAGATTTGTCTGCCCAGTGCTCTACTGAGCCATGTGGCATTCTCCAATCTCAGGCTTTGTCCTTTCAATTCTATTGTAGGTATATATCTGACACACCAGCTTATGATCTGTTTACAAAATGCTCAAAAGGATTTCTTTACTAATGCAATAAAATCATTAATAAGCTAATAAAACGTAACATGATTTGTTTTTTTTTTCTTAAACAAAAGCCAATTATTACATTTCATCTTTAAGTATTCTGTGATAACCTTTAATTAGCTTTGTGATTACAATCAAAGCCAAAAAAAAAGGTTGAAGAAACGGGCACATGATCTATGTATCCATAAATTCTCAATGAGACATATCTAGTTATCTGTAAGCCATTTATCTCCAAGGAATAAATGAAAATATGAAGAAATAGATTCAAGCAGGTTGTCACTTTGCCTCACTTAGGTTCCTTAATCAAAGGCAATGCGATTAAAAGTATAAGAAACAACGGGGAAAATAAGGAATGTAATTTGATACTCCATCAAACAGCAAACAATGAAAATACTGAGTCTCCGAGGTGTGTTCCACCCAGAAATCGACTTCTGGTGTCATTTTAAACAGAGTATAGAAGTTAGTATGATTGTTCACAACTAAAACAACAGCTGGTGGTCATTAATTTTGCTTCCCCGGAAGAGAAATTAAAAGAAAAAGATCGACACAATCCTATTTGATAAAAACAATGAAAGGAAATATTTGAAATTTTGTCACTTCTTGAGTTTTAAATTACAATTGCCTGTATCAATCTTTTTAAAATCTCACCTTTTCTCTGATCTCAAGAGCACGTTTACATAGAGGCTCAGCTTCCTTGTACTTGCCTCGCTTTCCATACAAAACAGCTAAGTTGTTTAGGGTCGCTGCCACCTAAAAATAATAAAGTCATAAGTTAGCCAGTTATTAAAATAGATATTGAGAGGGAGTGATCATTTCACTACCCAATTTTCAGCACAAACATCAATCTTTTGCCATAAGAGAACTAAAGAAATACAAAAAAAGCTAAAGATACCCACAATATATAACATTACTGAAATCAACATCACAAACCAGGGCAATTAAATTGATGGTTAACTTCTGACTCCTTTTGCCTTTAGTCATTTAATATATTAAAATGCCACAGCTATTGGAAATTTTACATGAATTAATTCCGTAAAGGTGTGAATTCTTCATTACAACAGCAAAATTAAAAAAAAAAAATTAAGGGAATGATTTAATTCTACTTCAAAAGGTTCATTGGACACAAAAGGTGAAGCAAATGACAATGTAAAAGTAACATTAAAATACTCAACAACAATGAAAAAACATCCACAATGTTAAGACTTGTTCAAGTAATGGACAATTTTTGTGAAACAATTTATAAGGAATCCATTACCAAACTATTAAAATAAAAAGGAAAGAAATAAATTTCAATCTTCTTTGCTTTCTCAAAAAAACAAATCTAATGATTTTTTTTTTTTTATAAAAATGCTTTCACAATTACCCAGATATTATAAGGGGCCTGAAATTGATTTAAAAAAAAAAGGCTGAATCAAATGAATATTTACATCAAGACCTGGGTAGTTTAAAAACAGATGAGATTTTGGAGCAAATGACTATAGAGGACTGTTTCATTAATTAAAAGCATATGAAAAAGCAATATTTTAGTTTCTATATCATAATTAGTGTGTTTGATGCTATTTCAAAGCCTTTAAATAAATATCCTTTGATACAGGATAGGGCATCCGAAAGCTAAGACAATTCAAAGGAAAGCTCTCATTACAAAACCTAGAGGTTTCAATATTTGGATCAACATTTGTATGCATAGCTTAAAAAGAAGGCAAAGACATTCTGAAACGAATAAAAACATGAGGGTGAAAATGCACACTTATTAAAGCAAAGAGAAACGTGAACCTGCGAGGAAAAATCCAGTTCGATTACTAAATTGTATCTAAATATAATATACATTTCCAAAAAAGGCTGAAACTTTTAAAAGAACTGAAGCAATTTGTCTTCAATATTTTTGTTTTGTTTCATACTTTCCTTTTAGAACAGATCTGACAAAACATCAAAGGAACCTTGGATACTTATTGTCTATGGCTCTAAGGGCAATTTTGTTTGATTTTCTCATGCATTTCACAAACAGAGCCAGTTATTCTTTTAAGCCAGAAATATGCCTGAACAAACACAAACAATAAGCAGTGCAGTTCACTTAAGATGAACCACTTGGAGGGAGTTAAAAGGGGTCTTGTTATCATAACTTTGAATTGAATGCAATGTAAAATAGAGAAAATGTAGGCTTTAGAATAGGTTTGATTTAGTAGAACTTCAATGATTTCATATATTTCTTTGAAGAAATGAAAAAAAATGAACACGTGGGATATCAATTTTACAATGCTCATCATTTACAAATTTAACAAGAATATTACAGAAAACAACCATGGTTTTCATCTAAGGGCACAGTATACACTTTTCAAAAAAACTTTTGAGGAATGCAAAATGTGATAGAAAAGCCTGCACTTAAATTTTTTCATGCAGCTCTCATAAATTCTCTTTCTTCATAGTAAACAAAGAAAAAATCATTTGCAGACTATATTTTAAGAAGTGTAGTACAAAAGAGAGTCCATTACGATCTATTATTTCTTTGTTGTTTTTTTTTTTTTTGTTATGCAGATAACTTAACATTACATTTGATTATTTCTTTACAACTACAACCTTATTAGGCGAATTTAACAAAATGCTGAATTAGCTGCCTGTCAAGAACAGGACAAAGCACAGTGTTAAGAAAAAAAAAAGACACCAAGAATACAGATGAGACAATATCTGCACATTCAGATTACTCCACATTTCAACATGAAAAATTGGACTCATTTGTGACAATTAGCATGCTAAATCAAATATCCTTCAAAATTAAGACAACTTAACATAAAACAATGTCTATGTAAATTTCTGAAAAAGAGACTGCAATATGGAGAAAAAATAGGTAGAAAATCTCTTGCTACCTCATAATATAGATTGCTATTAATTTTTTTTTCAGTTGGTTGTCACTTGGTATAATGATAACCATTTGATCTAAGGTTTTCAGCACCTTATTCCTGACAGGGGTACCTAGGCTGTAAAATATCTACTTTAACTAGCCAGTAAGAATTCCTTTTTTTTTTGTTTGATGATAACTATTTGAACAGTTATCAGTATGTGTATTACATCTGAAAAAATCCCAGTGAGGGTCTTCTCCTTCTTCATATCAACAAATAACTTGAATTAAATGTCCAATAGAACATTTAAAAACCTTCCATGTATAGATTTAAAAGTAATATATACAAATCACACTACTGTATAAATAAAGCACAATGCTGCCAAAATCTTTATGGCCTAGATTAGATAAAGCACTCACACTTGAACTTTTAAATTAAAGACAAAAGTTAAAAGCAATTAACATAACCAGTGGCAAATTCAAGAACATTCAACAAACAAAAAGAGCTATGATAAAAATTTCAAGAGCTTGGAGGAAAAAAAGAATATGTGCAACAAGAAATTACTAGAAAATTAACATGTGATCAAGGGCTACGAGATGTAGAAAAATATAATGCATAGCTTTATTCCCCAGAGGAACATTGCACATCTAAGAAAGTTTTATGAAGGCTTGTACTTTAATCCTATTTCGCAAAGAATATTTATCACAGTACAAGTTTTGACCAACATGCCACAATTGGTTATCTTCAGAGGCATATAAACCCAACTATTCAGCTTGCTTTTTATACATTTCTTGAATAGCATCATTTTTTTTACAACATAGATGCATAAGAAACAAAAAGCTCTCTTTTTGCTGACGATGTTCAGTTCACAAAAGTGTTCATTTTTACCTTTTTCAAATACTGATTGAACAAAAGGGAAGAAAATTGACTAGCACACAAAACCAAGGCAACATCAAACACCATACATCAGTGTGGGCACATGCGGGGCCCTAAATCAAATGGACATGCTCAACAGTAGAAGGGAAAATGCCAGGCCCTTAAAGAGGGCACAACTCACTGCAGGGTGATCAGGCCCTAAAGTCTTCTCACGAATGTTGAGGGCATCATTAAGGAGATTAGCTGCTTCCTTGTACTTGCCTTGGTCCCTTTAATGGTATGCGCAAAGTAAGGAGATAGGTGTTTAAAATTAAATATATAAATAAAAAAAAAGAAGAAATTTTCCTCTCATTTCTTTGTGCATAGGTAGTTCAAATCCAATGTGTTCTTGCATCTCATTGCTGAAAATGGAAAGTGATTTTATTAATCAAATCAATGTGCCAAGCTATACTTCATCAACAAGGATATCTGTCCCAAGACAAAAAAAATTGTGAGATGTATTATTTAATCCCTACAGTGTATAAATGGCATCTCATCTGTCACTCAAAGGTTGAATGACAGATTGTCCACTGCTATCTGACGTTATGCCCTCCGCAACCAAAAAAAGTGATAGACTTGGCACATTGATAAGAGGATTGATGCAAAAACTTCATGATTATAGATGACTCACTGCAGGATGACTCATGCCTAGTGTTTTCTCGCGGATGATAAGGGCATCATGGAGTAAATTGCCTGCCTCTTTGAATTTGCCCTGGTCTCTGCAACAACATAAACACAGGAGCAGACATACATGTCTTTAAAGATAAAAAACAACAACCCATAATATCATGACTTTCATTTTTGTCAGATTCCGGTTAGATACTTCACTGTTTAAAAACGAAGATCGAAAATGTTCAATAGGGTTCAATCCAGTTACAAAGCAAATCCTTTTGAGCCTTGAAATAACATGAGGGCTGGCTATTTTCACAAACTTAAAAAAAAAAAAAACCCAGGCATACAAGATTTAGAAAACAGTCGGACCTGCCAAATTGGGAAAGAATTATTACTACATATAAAGTTATCGCTAAATCCGGAAATGCCAGCCGTTTAAATAGGAATAAAATTCCAGATGTCATCGTCGAAATGAAGCATTGAAAGCACATTGTTTGCAATATTTCCTTGAGAAATGCACATCTCTCACGTGGTATGAACAAATTAACACACATGTGGTCAATAACAAGCTTTCCTGGGCTTAGGAAACTCAGGTAAAGAGGCATGCTAGGGAAAGGGCGTCATGATGTATACCTACCAGCTTCACGGTCCACTTCATTCAAGGTGGATATTGATAGAGCTAGTGTTTGTTCTAACAGGTAATCTTGTGGTTGGGAGACAGTTGCCAGAAATCATGCAAACATAATGATCACATCAACAGAAGGCGTGTTGCTTTTGTTTGTCTAATAAAATTTGCTATCGAGTGCATAGCTGTGCAAGCGAGCGTGTATAAAAGGGTCGCTTGTCTCATTGAGGCCAGATTAAAAACTCACCCCCACCCCTAACTTCTCCTAAAATTTCTTCTTCTTCTACTTCTTCTTCTATATAAATATATAGAACTCTCTACTTTTTGTCATATCTGTGCCTATTCTTTTTTTCATACACCTGGGAAATCTTGTTTAACGGGAAAAGAAGTCTTCTCCCAAAATTTCCCATTAGGCCAGTCCGACTGTATTTTGTTCACGACTAAGTATCTGTTTCACATCAAAAATAAAGTTTTGCATATGTTTTAGGGTTAGCCTGTCTATCTATTTCATTTCAATTAATTCAACGTCACTTTCATGTATAATGCCAACTATAAAACTGTAAAACCAAATATATGGGAGAAACTTTTGAGACAGGCTTTTATGTCCGTTCATATACGTGAAAAGTTGACTATTCAAGCAATGGACTTTATTTACCCATAAGAATTTGCATTCTATTCTTACAGACCTGTATACAAGTGCTAATATGTTGAGCATTGTGGCCACATCTGGGTGGTCATGGCCTGATGTCTTCTCAAGATCCTCTAGTGCTTGCTTGCACAATGGCACAGCCACTTCATAACGGCCCTGTGAGGCATACTGGATGACGAGATTGTGCAGAGTGCGTAGACGAGCGGGAATTTCATAGCCTCCACTTGCAGCATGTGCCATAGCACTAGGTTGTGATGGTGATAACACTAAAGAAACAGAAGCAATATAAAACAATTACAAAATCGGTTCTTTCATATACCAATTGTTACACATAACTAGAAAATATGAAGAAAAATGAGCAAAGTTATTTTAAATAAAACATTGAAAGTCCAGCTAATTATAAATCATTTTAAAGCTTTTAAAGGACAATTTGTGATAGCAATATTGCAGCCCTGGGTTTTTTTTTCTATTCAATTTAGCACTGTACAATATTGTGGCTTAGGTGAATGCTGGTTAACAGCTAAAATAAAATTTCTACTTACACCTATATAAAACATAAAGTAAATGATCAAAACTCTCTCGTGCATTAATTCAAATAGTGTAAACTGCTCTTCTTGCTGCCACATGAATACTTTACAACTCTTACCCATTGAAATCACTAATATTCGAAAAATTACAGTTAGAAAATTCCATTAAATAGAAGAAAGAGAAAGTTAAATGGGATCAATGTTTTTGGCAAACATTACCATCCTCTATCTTGAATCTAAGAAAAAAAAACACATCTCAAGTTTGGGAGAATTTTATTCAGAGGAAAAGAGAAAAAGTTTTGAATGAAATAAAAGGAGAGGAAAAAGGCAAGTAGCTTAACTGAATGATGATTTTTATCAAAAATAGAAAGAAAACTGTTTTCAATGTCTAATCACTATGTTCACTATGCATTTTATTTGATTGATAAAACAAAACCTAATAACATCAAATATATTTAACTTTTTTTGAGCTCATGTGGGAAACAAAAAGTGACTGCTTCATAATGTCTCAACATAATTCCAGATTTACCATAAGAGAGAAATTACATCAAATTGATAGCCTACAGCACTGCTCATTTATTTGAAAAAATGTCAATTTTTTTTTTCTTTTCTTAATTTTGATTTCTTATAACTGACTTGGTAGCACTAGTCTAAAAATTACTTGAAAAGAGGTACTGAAGTCATGTTGGCGAGGATTGAAAGCAAAAAAAAGTGCAATAAAAAGTGGGGGCAAAGACAAGAACCCTGGCAGACAAGCATTATTATATAACAGTCCGGATGAATACCTATATAATTTCTTCAACCTTATCAGCATAGTTTCAATGGGGGACTTGATATCATCATTTTTATGCCCTTCAGTTCTGAACTTATTTAAAAAAAAAACAAACAATATTGTGAAGTAAAATATTCAAGTTTAAGTATGTTCTGGTAGGTAAACAGAAGAGCTCTTTAATTCATAAATACTTCATTGATAAGAAAATGTTCTAATCACGGCGTACCAAAATCGGCTCTCAGCGATACTTTAGTTTAGGCCTGCTTGCCTGCATATCTCCTTACCAAGGACCGTCTTCAGTGAATCAATCACTGTCAGATACGCTCTGCTGACGCTGCTAGGCAGGGTAAGCCAGTGCGCCCGATATTTTGCGCACTGCACTTTGATGCGTAATAAAGTTTGTCTTTGTTTAACAAGCTATGGTCAAATTTGTTAACGAGCTAGACTGGTTTCCTCTTGACTTTCGATTTATAAACTCAGTCTTGTGACTTTTGTGAAATTCCCGTGTTTTTATCTTTAAAAGGTTTTATTTTAGAGCTTCGTTTTGCTCACTTAGTTTGTTAATTAAGTTTTATAAATTTACTTCCATTGTGTCAACTTAATTAGACAATTACAAACGGCTCCACAGAAATCATTTTTTCTTCTTCAACTGTTTTCAAATATCATTTCTCTTTCTGATTTAACAAGTTTCATATCCTCAGCAATGATAAAGAGTTTTTGAATAATTTTTTTAAACCATTATGGAATTTACTCAAGATCGTCACTATCAATATAATTATGCGAATGAAATGTGCTGAACATGTGGCCAACTGACTTTGAATAAGAAGGGGAAAAAACAATATTAAATGAAAAAGTCGTTTTCTGGCGTGGACCTTAGTGATGACATTCGCATGGTGTTTGGAATCGATCCGAAATCAATGATTTTCTTCACGATATGTTGCCATATAATGTAAGGCAAACATATCAGCGTGTAAAAAGAAGAGGTGTGGCAACTATAAAGTGTCTAGGACTAGATCTATATTTATGACACAGACAACTTGAGATTTATGGTGTAACTTCGACAAACAAAATCCCTTATTAACCCATCTTTGTGATATCGTCTCTCTAACCTAGTTAAGGCACGGGAGTTTACAAAGCAGGCACGAGCTCTCAAACTTAGAGAGACTCACCGAGAGAGAACTCACTGAAAATAAAACCCACCCAGACATTCATACCACTAGCCACTTTTTAATTTTTACTGATTGATACCGCAACACTACACTACTTACACCTGCAGACACAATTGAAACGATGACAGATAGCCATATAGATAACGAAATTAGCGTAAAACTAGTCGGTACCAGCAGGCCCAGTGATAGCATAGAGACAGATAGAGAAGATTCCCACCAGTTATATCAGCATGAAAATAGAGACCACACAGACACTTCCCCCACTAGAGACAATTAAGAAAACGAACACGTTAGATGCACCACTAGCAGACACACAGACAGTGGAAGTAATGATCAACAGAGGTACAAACATAGAATATAGATCTAGAAACTTACCACAAAACATGATTTATCAGCGCAACAGTCATAGACATGACGTGCAACAAACGCTCACCATTCCAACTACCCCCATAGCTTCATCAACACCTATCAAACCCTCTGGTCAGCCACAAGAGATAATTCAAAAACACCAATGATAAAATGTGTTTTATTATTCGCCATTGTTCCTTGTTTGGATATTTCAACTCGATAGAGTAACATACGCTGTAGTAATAATTAAAGGGAATTATGTTTGGATCAAACTCACAGACACAATTTTTGTGCTGAGGATATGATTTTTTCGTGAATGTTTAGAAAAATATTTGTCTTATTGACAGTAACATTTTTTTCAACTTCTGTGGAGCCGATTGTCCGCTAGCTGTCATTCAATCATGTTAATTAGCTCAGTAACCAGGTCATTTTTCCGACTTTTTAAATGACTGATATAAAAGCTTCTATCAAAGCTATTTTTATAATTTTTTTTTTTTTAGGACAACTTTTTTTACTTTTTTTTTTATTTAGTGAAAGATCAAATGAAAACGAAGCTTGCAGATCGTATTAAAATGAACTATTATGACAAAAGACTGGTGCATGCCAGCAGTGCGGCCGACCTTGACCTCACATTGGGTGGATAACCCCAACCCAGTGACCTATTTATCGCTTGACTGAGGCCAGTGCGGCGCAACTAAAGTATCACTAAAGTGACGCCGTGTGATGAATAAATAAAAAGAAGTATGTATATAAATAATATTTTAACATTCTCATAGCAATAAAACACTGAGGAAAATGGAATGTTAGATAAAAAATTGAAGAATAGAAAAAAAAATTTGAAGGTTAAAATACAACAATGTTTATAAAAATAAATTGAAATGCTGATTGAACATCAACTATCCTGTTACCACAAAATTAAAAAAAAATGAAATCAAATTCATAAGAGTAAAATGAATAATTTGGAAATATGCATAAAAGAGAGAGAGAGTGGTTGGGGGGGGGGGGGGGGGGAAGGGAGAAAGAGAAGAGAAAGAGGGAGAGAGAGAGAGAGAGGGGGGGGGGATGGTTGGTAGGGGAAGCAGGAAGGTTTCAGGGGGAAAAAGTTTTCAAAATGTATTTATCAGAGTATTTTTTTTCCCTTGCCCTGTTTATCTGATAAATTTTAAGCCAAATCAAGGAATAACTTTCTAATCATACACATCACTTGCCTCATTAACCTGCAACTTTGAAGTCAATAAAAGTTAGCGAAATCATCAAAAAATAGATCTTGGGGAAAATTAAATCAAAGGCAATAACACTGAATTACGCTGCTGGTTGGCTTGCAAAATCATAATCTCCAACAGTCACACCCAGAGGTATGAAATTTTGTTGAAAAAGGCCCATTTTTTCTAAAGATTGATTGATTGATTGATGAAAACCTATTACCATAATCTACAAAAGAATCAAAGTTGCATACAGCTCAATAACAGCTCTATAAATTGTTATATTAAAAAGGTGGGTTGACAGTAATGGGGAAAAAGCCGACAGGAATGAAAAATACAGGCAAAGTCCAAGACATACTGATATTGGGATTTATTTCATAATCCCCTTGCTCTGTGTGGATAATAGAAGGAATGGGGAACTGTTCTTCCACAACAACTGCTCGGCGCACTGGTTTCACAACATGCACTAATAGATGGATTTTTTATTTAAAAAAAAAGTCCATAAAAAGTTTGCATGTGATCATTCAAAGAACTAAGTGAATACAGATGTAGTTATTAATTGAAATGTTGATACAAAAGGAGCAAACTAAGGTGAAAAAAAAGTTTTGAACATAAAAAAAGAGTGCCTACCAGAAAAATAGGGGGAAAATTAAACAAAACCAATTTAAAAAAAAAGTACATGTTGATTACTATATACAACAAAAAAGGACAAAAGATGACATATAGAACACATGATAACAGTATAAAAAGTACCTTCTGGTGATGTTTCGTCATCAGCTTCTGGAAAACCTAGGTCATCCAACTCTGAGGGTTTTTCAGTCACTTTCTCCTCCTCAGGCTGCATATTTAAAATAGATTAAAAAAAAAAAGAGTTTTGGCTTCATTAAAATTAAAATTGATTTTTCATAATTAAGAGCCCTTAAAGGCTACTTTTCATTACTCTCTTCTTCTGAAAAAGAATAACATGTCCATTCTCTAGGACAACATTTTTTTCCCAATATATCAATAGTGTATGAATTACATCAGAATCAAATGTTTGTGTCATTTGCATGTTTCTCCCTATCATCAACTTCCCTCCCCATCTCTAATACACCTTTCCATTAAATTACATATTCAAAGCATGGTCCAATTCAAACTAGGCTAGGCCTAGCCCTGCCTACATGATGATAGCTCCCTTCCCCTCCACTCACTCCCCTTGCACCACTCCAATCAACCAGGTTTGTTTATTGAAGGCAGGAACTAAGACATATGGACAGCCAGCACACATAGAATAGCTGGTTCAAAATAGTTCTGCATGCACAGCCTAGACCTAGGTGCCTGAAGGTCTTGACCTATCCAACTTACTGTCTCAATGATGAAAAATCTGACTTGTAGTTGAATTATCTTTTCACTTTGATATGCATTATGCATACAATTTTATCATAGAAGCAAGTAAGAGAAATATTTACTTACCGCTGCATTTCCACCTTCAGAGTCGTCAAATTTTTTCATCTCATTCATAAATTCTAGATGTTTCTTTTCCTCCTCAAGTGTTGCCACTTTCTGTTCACTGACCTAAATATAGTCAAAATAATAAAAATTCAAAACACACACAAAAAAATGAACCTCATTCTAAGATTAAATATCAGACAGAAATTTGTAATTTGAATGGATGTCATGAAAAAAGCTTACTGAGGCCAGAAAAAAATGAAGAAACTAAATAGAAAAATCAATAATCCGATAGTCTTTGCAAAAATTCAGATATAAATCATAATCAACAACAACCAAAAAGGAGAACATATTCAACATGAGCTTATATTAGTATACAACATGATGCCAGAATAGCAGACACACAATACCTGAAGTTTTCCTTGAGTCGTTGCTAACTCATCTCTTAACCAACCATTCTCCTGACAAAGTCTTCGTACTTGGGCCCTCAACTTCTGTTTCTCTGCTTCTATCTTTTGCAGGTAGTTTGAAAGATCCATCATCACCTATAAAAAAAAGAGCTCATGATAAGATAACTAATTTCATCTCAGTTAGGTATGCTTACATTTTCACTACACCTACAACCCTTATGTCTTTTAAACTCTCCGCATCTTCAATTTAACTAAAAAAAAAAAAATCACCAGAACTACTTATAGGATAATGTATATTTTTTTTTTTACAATATCCATCATACATATCTTAACATCTTGCAAAATTAGTATTCCTTTCAGAATGGGGGAAAAAAAACAAAATGTGAGAAGAGACAAAAGTTAACAATAAAAAATTGAGCAGAGATAAAGAGGATCGATTCAGGTGGAGTGAGTGTATGAAGTAGTCTTTCTTACATGTTATATCATATAAAAACAAGTGTGAAAAATTCACATTGGAGACATCATTGTTGTGAGTAATTCATAACGAAAAGACTCCAAAATTTGATATCCAACATATTTCACCAGCTATGTGATAACATCTTGATCCTTTATTAATATATTTCACCAGTTAAAAGAAAAAAAATTAAATTAATTATGAAAATTAAAAGTAAGCTTAAGACCCATCAATATATCATTACTCTGTGCAATTTTTAAAATGGTCTGTCTATTGTACAGTAATGGTCTATTCCGATGCTGCAGACATGCAACTTCATAAATTCCTCTCTTAAAACATTTAAACTGTGTCAAATTTCCTGTTAAAATCTGTAAACACCCTACAAGGAAATTCTGAGAAACAACAAGAGTTTAAGGAACAAGTGTCAAATTATGCCTTTAACTCGCTAAAAGGCATATCCCAATATTTAAGTCAGAAAACCCAGGAAACAAAACAGTAAAGAAATTGGATTCGTATAGAAGCAACTGATAGAAAGAATGACTGATTTAAACGGTAGTCAACTTTAATATCCTCTTAAGGTAATACCTATTGCACTAGTGTTTGTATTTGTTGATCACAGTGGGTTTATTAAGTCATGCAAAACTTATAGAACGGAAAAATCTGCTTGTGTTATTTATAAATAAAGTAAAATACTGCAGCTATCATAGAAATGTTGCCAGTTTTGATATCTTTAAAAACAAGACTTAAATTCATAATGAGCAAATAAACTCTATTAAAAATAAAAAAAGTGCATGATAAATTCCACATTTTTCATTTATGTTTTTGCCTTTAGTGCATGTTGGTAGTCTGAAATATTAAAGATTAAAATAAAAAATTCAATTTTTAGACTTCATTTTCAGATGCAGCTGATCCATACCAAAGGTATATAAGCTAGAACTGCTACAGGTTGCCAATTTGTACAGATAACAAAGCTTTTAAATCCTGATTACATTATAATATCAAAATTTTCTGAATCAATTTTGTAATTTGATAATTTCTGGCATAAAAAAAACTTAAACTAAGGAACAAACCTGCCCTTCTCCTAGTCCTAGCTCAATGGTTTCTAATGATCGTTGCAAGATGTTTGTTTTCTCCTCCACAAGATTTGTGTCCCCATTTTCTCTCTTGATGGTCTTGATGGAAGACAGAAGAGTATTGAGGATTTGTTGGTAGTCATTTTTCAGTGTGTCAAGGCCCTGGATAACAGTACGAGTGTTGACCACAATCTCATCCTGGTTCAGGGCAGTCATCTTCCCAATCTCCTCAATTTTTTTTCTGCAAAAGCAATAAAACTTTACTGTTCACAAATGAGTATTACTTTTAAAAGATAAAAGTACCATTTCTTAAAACTAATAACAACCTATCTATACCTCAACATGTCTTTGCTCATATTAACTTGTGGTGACTTTTTGCCTAATAGAAATCTCTGACAGTCTTTTGGTCCACCTTTTGAGTAATCTCACACAACATATACAGTGCTTCTTTTCTAGTAACTAAAAGTTCATGGGCTTTTGCATTAATCTGTTTAACTGTATACCCTTGAAATTCATTTGGCAAATCTAATTTCTAGACTGGAAGCATCTGTGACAGACAGGTAAGTGTATCCTGATGTCAAAACATATGTCTGTGAAACATAAAAATTAGAACTGATGATGACTGCAAGAGAGAGAGAGAGAGAGAGAGAGAGAGAGAGAGAGAGAGAGAGAGAGAGAGAGAGAGAGAGAGAGAGAGAGAGAGAGAGAGAGAGAGAGAGAGAGACAGACAGACAGACAGAGACAGAGTGGGGAGGACTAGTGTATGGGTTCCATATATAGTGCATTAGGAAGAGAAGAGACGAATAAATAAAAATCCAGTGCACTCATCTACCAAATTATTTGAGGAACTAGGAGTGTGACAAGGTGATACGAATTGATTGTTACTATAACAATTTATCAAAATGATGGGCCGCTGATTTGATTTAAAAGGTGCAAAATCATAAGCAAGACTGATTGGGAGTGTGCATGTCTGTCTGTCTCTCTCTCTTCCCCCCCATCCCCACCCCGTGCTGATTCATATGCTCCTAAAAATCTAAGGGCATTTTATCACTACAAGAACTCAGAAAGTAAGCTTTAAAAAAAAAAATTCCTGACATCACTCAAATACTGCAGCTAAGCTGCTAGTTTAGTAGTTATTGCAGTTTCAACCTGAACGACACATTTGTTATCTCAACATTAAAGAAATGCTACTTAGCATGAAAAAAAATTAAGGGAACACACAAAAAGCTTATATCAATGGGACAAGCAGATCAGAAAATTCAAGTTTGACATCATAATAGTATACCAGTGTTAGGTTTAAATCACGTTGTCACTAAGTAGCTATTACATAAAGCACTTGACTGGCGAGTAATCATAAGCTACGGGTAAAATATAGGTTGGCCTTCATCATACTTTTAGTGTTTGCTTTAAATGATCGGATGCTATGAAACGCTCAAACGTCTATGCAATGTTCCATCCAACAAAGATTTTATATACAGTAGTTCTTTAGATGCATCTGAACTTTCAAACTTCCAAAGAACCTTGGAATGACCAATTGTTTTGCAGGAGACAAGCTACGCCTACAGTCACAGATACATTAATTCCTGGTAACAAGCACAAGATTCATCAATATGGCACCTTCACACGTCATTTTAGGACAAAGAGAAAAACACAAGGAAAAAATCTAAGGTCAGCAAAAGTTCACAGAAAAGAGTAGTGAATTTATTAAGTTAGTCTGTGGCGAACTAGTAATAATTATCTTGGAAGAAGCTGTCATGCTAATAACACTGTTTGTCTTCAATTCTAAAGTAATCTGAAGGAAGTTTTACTCTTTATCTTGGGTGTTGGCAACAAAAATTGTTATTACTAACGATTTAATACGATCTTCTACAAAAGCAAGAATTTGGCAGCCCCCTCCCCTTTCATATACGAAGCCAAGATGAAAAAAACAAAAATTTGAAATTAAAAAAATATTTCCCCCCCCCCCTCCCTCCCTCCCTCTCTCTCTCTCTCTCTAAGGATCTGTAAGGAACTAACTGGAGTTTCCCTGGGCGCATCCAGGTGCAGCTCCAACGACTGGTCTGGTCTATCAAGAGTCCACTTGTTTACCAGATGCGGTTGCAACTATGTCACCATCTCGGTCTTAAAAAGTGTATCCGAAAATTAAAGAGGAAAGGTAACAGAAAGAAAGCATGTGCGTGTGTGGGGTATTTAAAATTCTTGTCCACGCTCAGTACAGTACTTAATACGCACGGATTTTATCCACTTTCTATATCTTGGAAGAAAATAGAAGGGGCTAACTTGGCAAACATCCACATAAAAAAATTGATCAGCAGTTGCGGCTAGGCCGAAGTACTGCGACGATCAGGGTTTGGTCGACTTGTAAGCTATGAGTCAGCCTTTGCATGTGTGCGTGTCTGTGTGTGTGTGTGTGTGTGTCTCTCTCTCTTCTTTGTTCAATAATACCAGTAGCTTTTTTTCTTAATGCAGCAGATGCCCGTGGGCCTTACAAAATAAAATAAATAGAATCAATAGCCTTACGTTCAGACCCATAACATATAGGAATAATGGTGAGCTACCCTGTGACAGATTTATTCAATACAAATCCATGATTCATTGTGTGATCCCGCCTATGTGCAAATTCAACGGTATGCACTATTTCATATCATACACGCCATGGACTCGGGCAACCACTTCCCTTCCCACCCTTATTAAGATAAACATGCCCATACCCTAACTTGTAAACTGCAGAATTAAAAACTAAAAAAAATCATAAATCTATAATTCATATAAAGCCCAATTCATTTTTGAAACAAATTTATGCGGCACTGTCTGGAATATCATTAAGGGGCGTGATATTTTTTAAGAAATGTTTTCACCCTCTGAACCTTTGTTATTGCACGTGTGCTCAAAAGGTAACGGCGAAGTGTCTCCACATGGTCTGCAATCTTTATTATGATAGATGTTTAGGCTTTGTTTTCACAAAATTTTCAACGCCGAACCATTAATTTATTTTGATCACTTGGCCAAATTTAGTTAAAAATATTATATGGTAGAGCTTCAAAACGACGGTTCTTTCCGTACACGTCATTCAATTACAAATTGGTGTCTTAAAATAATAATTATGATTAAGTGCCCACACAAGATGCTGGGTCAGTTAACGGCTATCCAATAAACAGCTAAAATCTAGTGACAGGAAAATTCTTGGGTACAAGGAGGTGTATTGGATATGGTTGTCACCCAATAATCAAATTGACAACCAAAAAAAGTTCAATATAAGAGTTATTGACATAGCTTCATCGATTCTTAGTCAGCTTTCGTGATCATGGTATGCCTCACTTCCAAATCTGAGCAAAATTCTATTTTGAAAATTTGAATTAAGACTGCCATGAGTCTTTATTTTTGTCAGTTATAACTAACCGCATATTGCACTTGTTACTGTGTTCGAACTGTAAATTGGAAAAGAAGTTCTTTGTTTCGATTGTTTTCAATAAAGACGTAATAAGCAAAGCAAAGCAAATTAAAAAAAAAAAGTCAAGTTTGTGAGAACAAAAAATGATGTGGATATAATTCTACATCGAGAGTGAGAGAGAGAGAGAGAGAGAGAGAGAGAGAGAGAGAGAGAGAGAGAGAGAGAGAGAAAATGATGTGGATATAATTCTACACCGAGAGAGAGAGAGAGAGAGAGAGAGAGAGAGAGAGAGAGAGAGAGAGAGAGAGAGAGAGAGAGAGAGAGAGAGAGAGAGAGAGAGAGAGAGAGACCCAAGGTAAAACATCAGGTTACATCTGAGTACGTGACTTCCCCACCTGCAAAATTGTTGTACTGTACACTCCGGCCGTGCAAAGCTACCATATAATTGATTCTCGTAATGATCAACACATCCTTATCGTGTCTCATCACAAAAATAACGTACAGCTGTCGCTTATTTGGAATAGTATTTAGATTCGTCAAATAGAGCCGGTCGGTTATATGTGCTTAACACACAAACTTGGAGTATCATTTAAGCCATGCGCGTAACTATGCCTTTATGTAAGGTATCATGTTGGGTTGAGAGACCTCTCCAAGGAGGTAATTCCTAACCAAGTCTTACGAGGGTTGGGTGTGTATGAAACACATGAGCCATAATCCTAGCTGGAGGAAACATTTCATCCTTTTTTTTTCACCCCAAGGAATAGTTGGAAAACTATGGTTTACACAATGTGCTGAAAACAACGACAAAGAAATGTTTTCGCCATAAGCTTGCTACTTTAAAAAAAAAATGAAAGATACCAATACTTAAAAAAACAATATCAAGATCAATCAACAGGAAATAGTAGCTGTTTGAACAGTGTGTTGGAATCAGCAGCAGCAATAGTAGTAGTAGTAGTAGTAGTAGTAGTAGTAGTAGTAGTAGTAGTAGTAGTAGTAATAGTAGTAGTAGTTGTAGTAGTAGTAGTAGTAGTAGTAGTAGTAGTAGTAGTAGTAGTAGTAGTAGTAGTAGTAGTAGTAGTAGTAGCAGCAGCAGCAGCAGCAGTGGTAGTAGTAAAAAAAAATAATTGGGCTGTAAAGAAAGGGGAGAAGAAGAAGATGATGATGATGATGATGATAAAGTAATATTGTAGTCAATCACCTGAAATATGTGGTGAAAAATCTATTTCAATGGCTTTGTATCAGTTCTAACTTTCCTTGATTGTAAGTTAGGCCGATCCGATAAAGCACAATCCTTAATCACAGTTGTTGAAAATGTCAAAGGCTGCCAACTGATGCAGAATATTAATCTATGGGCATATGTACTATATGAAAAACGAAACGAGGGAACAAAATAATATCTTCTCTGTATCACTGGCTTTTAATTTTGATATTTTCATAGAAAAAAACCTTAATGATGACAAGCAGATATGATTTACAAGTGAAAAGTAAGCTGATATCCCTGTCCTTAACTTGTGCTTTTACATTGATTAACCTGAAAACGTAAGATTCACTGATAGCATAGTTTTGTGAAATACTCACTTGCGATAGTTTTTAGAAGCCTCGGTATCCATTATATTTAAAACCATAAGAGCAGCAGGGAGGTGGAGAAGTGCAGGTAACAGGCATTCACGGCTCACAGCGCGGAAGATGATTGTTTTCCGGTTTGCCGGCTGTTGTTTTTCGCACGACAGTTCAGGCGTCACAGATTCTTATCCTCACACTTCTCAATGCTCGAACATACATGTATCTGTCTAACCAATATTATTGTGATCAATGTTCCAATGTAACTGTTCAGGGCTTCTTTCTTCTTGATCACATCACCATAAAAAGATAGCGTAGTGCATGGAAATACACCGTGTTGGTGAGCAATGATGGTTATCCGCTATGGAATGCGCATATAGAAATGCTTAACAGTCCCTGTAAAGCAGTCCAATGTATTAAATGTGGCAGATAGACTTCCAGTGCCTGTAAATTATTTTCATACTAAGTTATCACACACAATATAATATCCTGATCTTATTTACTGGAAATTTCATCACATTATGTGCGGCCAGGTAATGAGATTTGAAAGAAAAAGGAGTATCTCGATTTGAGAGAAAATTAGGATAAATTATGTACCCTATCCTCCGATGCGCTAGCGACTCGCTCCTAATATCATTTGTGATCTCCCCGTACCGCTAGTCGTAAGGAAACACCAACGGAATGAATTCAACACGCACGCGCGAAACTGGTACACACATGGAATACCTAGATACACGATAATACAGAGATGGGGTGGGCCAGTAGAATAACGATAAAACCATGAAAGATTCCAATCAGTTATTTAATTTATAACACAGACCTTTGCAACCAAATACTAAGCGTTTTCAAATAAAGAAATGACTCAGTCATTAATATTGACATAGTCATGGCAGCAGCCAGTGAAACATAGGCATTTTGGAGAATGAAAATACTTGTAAATATTCTTAAAATCAACTACGTAATAATACCAACGATAAAAAATGTTAAGATATAAAATAACAGTGACTTAAAGTAGTGCTGTCAAAATGTAAAAACCGAGTTGCGAGTAGCAAGTTCGAGAAACATAGAAAAAGAAAATGTGGACACATTATGCGAACTACTTTGTTCACGCGGCAGGATCCCTACAGAGTTGCACCTAGAGGATCTACTCGCACACCATCCCACCTTGCAATGCGTCCGGCGCTCACTCACTATCCTTAGCAACACGCCAATTTCTCGAGGGCATTACCAGCAGATCGATAGTCCGCGATGGCGTGCGCGCACCGCCGCTTTGGTCGGCAGTGTAAGGGCTTGTTCGATGACACAAAACAAGGAACGACACACACACACACAAGGTTTTTTATCTAAATATAGGCCCATCACCTCACCTCGCCATAACTATGCTGTGCTATCATGCACAGATTTGGTGGGATGGGGGTGGGTGAGAGAGAGAGAGAGAGAGAGAGAGAGAGAGAGAGAGAGAGAGAGAGAGAGAGAGAGAGAGAGAGAGAGAGAGAGAGAGAGAGAGAAACCAATTGGATATCAATAACTACTGCAACAGACATGACAAGGCTAATGAAGACTTCCTATTGGCATAATTGCTCACGACGTGCCCTATTGCGCAGCTGAATTTTGGATTTATGTTGATTAAAAAAAGTATTGTGAGCTTCCAATTTTTACTTCTGCAGCATGAGAATGAACAACGGCAAAAAACAAAACAAAACAAAAAAAAAAAAATTAACAAACAAACCATTCGAATTTCCTAATCGCAATTCGCATTAAACCATCATTGTGATCGCAGCTACATGTAGCTTAAACATCGGGACAAACCTCATGCTTTCCCAAAATCAAAACAAATAATATTACAATGCATGCAAACACAGTTTTTTTTTTTAATTTCTTTTTGTTGTTGTTGTGCATATCATTCAATTATTCAAGATCTAAAGCAATCACAGACAACGGGTCATGTGCATAACAAGTGTTTAATAGTTAACTGAAAAAAAAATTACGAATTCTCAAAACCTTCATTGCATTATCCATTGATTAGTTCCTTTAATTTTACTTACTCTTAAAATTCTTTATTGTGGGTATTATTCAATATCCCATTTCTGCATACAGAATGATATCACAACTTTGCAACTAAGTATTTTTAAAGATCTGTGACAAATAACTTATGATCTGGCCTATAACAAATCAAAACAATCTTTCCGGAAGTTTATTTGAAAGTGGATAAATTCGTCTATTGTTCTTTTTGAAAAGATTGCAATATGAACATCTACTAAAAGAATCCTAATGACTGAATAAAATTTTAACAATTAAAAAAACTGCAATCGTTTTAAACATCAACACATTTTCCTTTGATATGAGCAACAAGCCACTCGTTTTGACTGCATGCGACACAAAAGATGAAACTTGCCATTTCAATTGATTCATATACTTGACACTTTTGAGTTACAGGAATGGATTAAATAAGTCTAATAGACAAAAATGATCTCATGTGAACTTTTTGGAAACAGATAAGACAAAAAAGAATACAACTTAAAAGCAACTGTTACTGTTACCTAGACAGATATTGTGCCGGTAATTTTTTTCTTTCCCACCAGCCCACCCCCTTTTTGTTTAACTATTTACACTCAATACAAAATACTATGTGTTAATGGACAAAACGAGAAGGGATGACAAAAGAGGAAAAGCAAGAGATAAAGAGAGGGGCTGAGAGAGTGAGCGAAAGAGATATTATTTGTGAGAAATAGGAAAGGAAAAAAGGGTAACTATGAAAAATGTTTCTCAATTTTCTCTCCATGTCAAATCATATGTATAATGTTCTAGTGTTGTTCACCGTCAGAGGTTACACATTATTTATATCATGATCTGAAAAATAACTATTCTGATAGTCGTTTTGCAAAATTTAAAATCAATTCAATTTCAATAAACCTGCAGTTCTTTTTAATATCAGATTTTATCTCAAAGTTACAAACATCAATGAAGCAACAAGACCCACTAGAAATACAAATAGGATACATCTTCACAATCATAAGGGTGCAAGTTAAGGCATTTTCATAAATATTTAACTCACTGTGCCAGTTTAAAGAAAGTGTTTGTTGACAGATTTGAGCTCATGACTTTTGATTTTTATGAACTGACATTGAACCTTTAGCAGCAAGTAAGCCATTTGAAAACATAGAATTGAAATGATGTCAATTGGTTATAATGAACCTCCAAATCGTGAAATCAGCCTTGTCCAGTTAAAAACTATGTTGGTTTTAGAGTAAATTGTTATGAACAAGGCCGGGAAATAAAAATAACAGGATCCCCGCCAGGATACTGAATATGTTTTCTCCCTAAACACTATATTTATTTTAGACTCAGATAGAAAAGTTTGTAATTACCTTAACTCTCCCACATGCATCTGTTTGAATTTGCAATTTGAATATATTATACCAATATGCCTTACTTTATTTTGAAGGATCCTGTATGTACTATTTTAAAAACATACCCTAATTTTCACGAAAGTATTTTAAAAATTCTGAAGATAAGAAAATTCATTTCATAGCTAGCTGCAACTTTTGAAAAGGCAAATACAGATTTTTAGCGAGATAAATAAATTTGGTCGCTGCAAACCTAGTGTACGATGTAGCCCATATTATTAATATTGACTTTAAAACATGCTTAATTAAACGTTTACAAGCTTACCTGTTACTTATAAGTTATTGAAAACTTTATGAAATTTTCTCTTATCAAAACATTAACAAATACACAATGGCTGCAATCTATGAGCGGTCCACCAAGCACTTATTTTTACTTCCGATTAGAGGGATACTGCCAAATACATACTGTTAAGCACCAATATGCTGACATACTCAGAAGACGAAATACAGACTTAATACGTATTATACATACTGGTTGGCAGCTATGTCATTTGTGTTCTTTTGCCTCTTAACAATATTCCAATACTTCTCACATCAAGCTCATTTTGTTCTATTTTTTTCCCTCTAGAAGCATTCCCAGCAAATGCATCTTATAAGGTTGTAATGGTTCCCCAACAACATAGAATGTGTGAATGAGCATATGAAGCGCTCAACGTATTGCTGTTGTTGGAGTGTACTGTGACACAAAAGCAATCCTAACTATTGCAAAGAGATTGGTTATGTACCAGAGAAAAAAAATATCCAAATTTTATTTCACAGGTTGCTCTAAATCAACCTTTCTTTGCGCTAAGTTTAAAACTTTCAACACTATCTTGTAGATAAAAATCATTTTCATTTTAACAATAACAATTAGAGATCTCTATAATTATCCTCAACAAATAAATATGTCTATAATCGTTAGCATCTGCTAACTCACCAAAGTACTGCAGTTCTGTGATTGTAATAAAGAATTGTGTCTTTGGCATGAACTACTGCATATGAAATAAAATCAGAAATTACTTCTTTCAGAGAGTTGTGATGACTTACTTCAGGTGAGTGATAAGGAAGCTGAAAGTTGACAAGAACATGGCAAAAGCCAAAAATTAAAATATTCAGTTTTCCACATTATCAAAATCAGAAGTATAAGACATAGTTCTCAGACATTAAAAAAAAAGAAGCTCTGTTTTTTACATTGAATTATGCTTTCAAGCGTGAGATACTACCAACCCAGTTTTTAGGGTTTGCTTCCGTGCTTACAATACAAGCCCATACTCCATATTTTGCCAGAAGGCATTGGTATATCCCATGCAGTAAACAACTGGTTTCATTTTTCTGCACACAAACTGCAACTTTTCAGCTATGAGGATTAATCACTTTCAGAGAAGACAAGAAATAAAAACTTTAGTACATGTTGTTGGTTAAATAGAAATAAAATAGAGGAATTAGAAAAGAAAAGTAGAATATTCTGCGCACATACATTGCCAAAGTTGAAAGCATAAAACGTTAAAAGGAAGATGTTTTAAGTGCAACAGCTTTAAAAATCAAAGTTGAGCTTAGATTTGGGATCACTTAATGCAAAGAATCAGACAGGAACTATTGACAATACAAGCCAAAATAGGAACAAAATTGAATTGAAATTGAAGAATTATAAAAATCTAAAAGAGAACAAAGGCACTTGGATAAAAAAGAAAGACTGGAAGGCATCCAAGTCACCCACATAATTGCATCTTTTCTTAATCAAATAAAAAAAAATGGACACTTTCATATTTTCCTATATACTTGAAACTTTAGCGATGACAAATGTGGAAATTTTTTTAACTGAACTTTTCCCTAATGATTAAATTATTATGCAATTGATAAGAACATATAGGCAGGACCGTCTAACTAAGGGAAATGAATTGTCTGTTTCAACCAACCATGAACTAAGAAACTTTTCCATCTCCAAGCCTTATCATTATCAGTCTTGAACACCCAACCGCCCATCATGTTAAGTCTTTTAATTTTATCTTGAAACAGACTACTATTTTACCCTTGACTAAGCAAGTTCTGACAATAATAACACAAATGTTAAACACAATCTTGATCTGGAACCTTCTACGTCTCAAGAAAAAACTTGTATTAGTAATATTACTAACTATCTCATCTAAAATAGGATCTATATCTAGATCTTGAAATAAATATGTGTGTGAGTGTATATATATATATATATATATATATATATATATATATGCACAGTGGAATCCGCTTAAAGTCACCACCTCGGGACCAAAAAAAAAAGTGTTGACTTCATCCATTTCCAGGAAAGAAGTCCGAAAATTGATGTTATAAAAACAGGTTGTTTCCCTTTCGTTACTTATGATTGTGGTCTCCTTTTGCAGTGTCTCCATTTTGTTACATACAGCTATAGCGGGTTAAATTTATACAAGTTATTTAGGCAAAGAGAAAACCACTCAAGTCTGAAAAGGTTTATTTAAACAACTTGATGTACTACACACAAAATATCCTAACATACCTACAATTCTTGCTATATTTTTTCAGCTGTACCATCTTTTAATATGGGTTGAGACTATCATTACGCTCCTTTTGTTTTCACCAAAATAAAAAAAAGGCCTGATTAAAAAAAATGGTTTAGGGTTATTGGAGGCTCTGAAAAGGATGCTATTAGTTAAGCCAGCGGCAGTGGGAAGAAAACTTCACTGTTTGCCTCAAATGATGTGAGTCCATGATAAGTTGGGTCTAGATCTACACACCCGCACACAGCCTCGATCCTGCCCACACTCTATGCACCCTTCTTTGCTACTGTCACAACCATGCAAAACCACAGTAACTTAGCTATGCCTTGTTAAGCATGCTAAATTGCTATTAATACACAGTGACTTACTGACTGTATTGGGTTTACAAACAAAGAGTTATATCCCCCCCCCCATTCCCAAACGCATCCCTATTCATCTCCGCTTTTACACATATATGTTTCACCTTTTCCTATCCACCACGAGGCGTTGACTTTAAGCGAAAATGTCCCCAAGCCATTGGACTTAATCAGAAAATCAGTTACTTAAACAAAGAAGGAAAAAACTGGACCACTCACTGACAATCTTTACTTTGAGTTTCAACATTTCAGATGTCCACAATTTTCTGGAGAACTAGCATGACTGAAATTCACTTTAACTTTTTTTAAATGGCATGTCATGTCTTCATTTTTATTTCATTTACAAAAAACTCCCAATGCCAAACTGAAGAGTGTATTAAATTTGGTCAAAGAAAAACGATTGTAATGTAGCCCACATCGATAAAACAAAGTCATATTTTTTACATAGAATCTTTGGATCAAAACAGAAGAAAAATTAATTGCTTTACGACCCCAAGAGTGTTGGCATCTTATGGCATTTGTGCACCTTTTTAAAGTTTTTAAGAAATTTTTTTCTTGGGAAAACACTTTGTTCGAAGGCGATCATGACAGCAAGAATTAATTTTTGGTACAAATACAATTTTTTTATGACACTTCCAGGGTTAAGACTTAAGTTTTCCTTAGACCACTATTTTAATTTAAATATCACTAAAAAGAACCACCAAGAAACATCTTTGTAGCTTAATCGTTCAATCTAACTCAAAACCATTATTAAAGTATGGTACCTGAATTGCCCTTGAAGTCAGACACAGAATGTACAACAAACCTGAGCAAATCAAACTTATTTTTATAAGCATCATAGAGCCGCAGCTTTTTAGAGGGTTATTTATAACATACACTACTTTGGGTTTGATTGACTATAAAAACTGATAAGAGCATAGAAATATCATGAAGTCACAATGTGCATGAAGCATAGCTAGATCAGTCGCCCGCAATGTTGCTCCATTAAAATATAAATATGGTAATTTGCATGAAATTCTTTCGATTCATTAACATGTGCAGAGTAATTTTACTTCTTCACAAGGATTTTTACCTCTCTGGTTTATTGTCTGCCATGGCTGTAAGGTGTAAAGACACTTAAAGCTGGTACATTTTCTGAAATGTAATAAAGAAAAAAAAAACATGCTAGGCGAAGGCATAGAAAACAAAACATGCAAGCAAGCAAAAAAATAAAATTGAACTTAAGTGACACTGACAACAATTTTCACAATACAAGATGAGGATTATTACAAGCGGATTAAACTGATAATTAGACATTTTTGAGCAGGCTACTAATACTACAGCCCTACACAATATAACTGGTACAAAAATGTTTTCTTCGAAATGCCATCATCAAATTATCTGCTTTTACGACTCTAATCCTTCTTTATGTCTGTATAACCTGTTCTCTTGCACTGAATTAATTTGGGAATATTTAAGCACTACACACCACAAGCTACACTGATAAACTATTGAATTAACCGTAACACTAGAATCTTGTCAAAACAAGATATGAGGGACCTTTAATTTAAAAGCATATAAGTATTTTAACTCGCTCACCACATGATCACCCAAGTTCTCTTCCTCCACCCATCTTTTAAATTCTGCTGCCAATACAGAGCAGTTGTGTTAAAACCTAGCATTTAGTTGACCAGTTATCAGAATTGAAATAAGCATGGACTGCCGTGCTTTTTTGTTATAAATATGATACACTTTGTTTTGTTAAAACAGGGTTTGTTTTTTTTTAAGTTCCTTATGCTTACTACAGGAGTATTTCATTAACAAAGGTAAGAGAAGAACTTAGGGGTGTTAGAAAGATGTTGTAAAAGGAAAATATTTGTAATTTCAGGACTCTACTACAAATTCTAAGCTCAATCCTCTTTGTCAGGAAACCTATGATTTCAAATACCTTCTTGGTCCCTAGCAAGGTCGGACTAAGCCTTCTGCCTATCTTTTCACATCCTCACAATAGATCAAAAGTCAATTAGTCTTATCTTAGGTATCTGTGAAATGGTTAACATTGGATGCCCCTCAATTGTTTTGATGTATATCACCTTTTCCTTTATAAGTGGCAAGTGGGTGTAGCAAAAAAAACACAGACAAATTTAAATCATCAACGTTCAAACTCTCTGCAGAATATTTACTAAGAGTTTGAAACTTAAAAGGCATGATAAATGTACAAATATGGCCTTTTCAAAACTTTAACTTTTCCTTCCATGCTAAAACTACTACCTAAACAGTAGATGAGATAGGCCTACTATTCAATGCTGAAACATTTAAAAGATGTTTTAAACAGTAAAAAAAACCCACTAGAGACAAATTCAGTGATTAAATGAGGTCCCTGATGACATCTTAAGTTCATCTAGCTGACATTGTGTATAATGTCAAGTTTTATGAATTGGTATGATCAATATCATGTAGAAAAAAAAAATAAGATTCATTTTTAAAGTAAGGTTTTACTAGTCTCATACATTCTTCACTTTTCAAATTTTGAGCATGATTAATTAATTTGTTAACTTCTAATTCTGCATAAAAATACTGGATAAGAGCTTCAGGCGTAACATCAGAAACAAACATACGGCACAATAAAAATTTATTTTTAGTTAAGATGTTTCTTTCATGATCTCTCCGTCTTTACTTTTTCTTTAGTCCAAATCATTTTTACCCTCCTTTTTTGTTTCCTAGTTTATGATTTTGTTAATCTTTTTTCCCCATTCTTTATTCTTTAAACTAAACCTTAACAAAAATTTCACTATTTTTGTGTGTACTTCTCTTTATCTCTGTTTATTCTTTACAGGTGATGTAAAACAATGTTGCTGAGACAGCTATCGTTCTGAGAAAATTCAAGATATGAATTGAAAATCTAATCTAAACTGAGACCATTCAAGAAACTTAGAAAGATGAGGCTACATTATATACCATTGAAGCCAGTTAAATTACATTCTACAAGACAAGCACAATAGCAGTGCTTAGCACTATATAGCAGTATTATTGATTCACATTTTGGACACACATATTGTCTTAACCAACTCAACCTCGAGCTATTTTTGGTTTTCAAGCGCTAAAGCCAGTGTTTCAGGGCAGTTTTATAAAAATTACCATGACATTTCTAACTAATTAATTAACATGAATTTTGGCCATGCAAATTTTAAAAAATAAACATTTAAAATAAAATTTGATTATTATATATTAAATGCTTTTTTTTTCCTAATGATTTTTGGAAAGTAGGTCTAAAAGTTTTATATAACAGATCTAAACTAATTAATCCATTACGTAATTTGCCTGCATGTGAAAATTTACTAGATCTAGATCTAGTGTGGCTGTGCCTTGCAGCAGTGGCCTCGGGAAAAAATTTGTAAAAAAAAAAGTAGCGGCTCTTTTCCACTCCCGTCCACACAATTTGAAACTAAGATGCTGAACTTCATTAGAGGGCATTCACTTAAGCTATAGACACAAAAATGAGCGAGAAAAAAAATTATTAAAAGGCATATCCTGTGTGCTGCAAGGGACTTGCTCCACAAGTAAATCGCGTAACGCTCGGGAAAATCATTTAGTGAGTTAATATAAAGGCATGAAAAGTCGGCTTGAAAAATAAATAAACTTAAATTGAGATTTGGCACTCTGCTTTCAGTTTCATCTCACTTTAATACTTTATATTGATCAATGTGCCGACTCATAATATAAAATTTAAAAAATCCTTTGATAAATTTAAAAGAAACCCCTTTTGTTTAAGTGAAATATTTTTGTTTTTTTCCCTTTAATTCAAGTCTCTTAATTTTAATGTTTTATTTTGATAGCTAGCACAGATTCATGATACTATTACTACAATACTAGTCTTTGTCACAATACAGACTGTGTTGTTTTTTTTTCAATTATCGACCTTTAATCATAATCATTTCAGATCTAGATCTAGTCTACAGGCCTATGGATCTAGAATCTAGATCTAGATCTAGATCTTGGCAATGACATTCATCTACATTCTAGATCTAGATCTAGATCTTGGCAATGACATTCATCTACATTCTAGATCTAGATCCCGTCTTATCCTACAAAATAAGATCTAGTGTATCTCTAGAAAGGTCTACATATAGATCTACGACTTGCTCTTCTAACTAGATCTAGATCTAGCTCTAGAGTCTAGATTCTAAAACTGATCTACAGAGTTTAGAACAAAAAATGTTTTACTTCTTTCCAGTAAGAAGTGGGGGTAAATAGTCAAATATGTCTACATCGAAAGATTTAGATTTAATCCTCTTTCAGTACAGTAAGTTTAATAACTCTATTATTGTCTTCTCTTAAGGCTGGCTTTGTTTGTAAACATCGAAAACACCAAAAATTACTGTTCTTCCGACCTACAATTACGAATTAGTGGAGTCAACAGCAAGGTAACAGAAACAAGGTTAGTCATTAGATGGTACATGTCATGAATAAGAGAGACAATCATTGTTATTGACCTTATTGTGCAGCAACTATCAGCCTTTCGAGACCCAAGCTATGACAGTCAAATCCTCCACCGTCTAACAAAAGCTTGCGAGGCTATTGATTAGTCGAGGACACCCATTGAATCGTCACCAGAAAACATGGCGGAAGTCTCGGATATTCTTGATAGCAACGAGAAATGAATTCACCCCTTTTGCGAATAAAATCTATTCTTGAATCAGAAATATTCCTTGTGAGAGAATAACATTGATAGATTGATAATGTAAGAACTGAAGCTTAGTTGATATCTGAAATTTGGGAAACTTGTAACACGAAATGATCAGGTGCTCAGGTACAAATTCAACTTTATGTGTCTGCTTTCTTTATATCATACTGTAGGAAAAGGGGAAGAGTATAGATCACCGCCTTTTTCTATTAGTTCATTGGCTAAAAAGTATGAATATAAACCTAGGAAGAAATTGGATTCCATGAACAAAATGCACTGTGCCATTATGAATAACTGGAAAAGGGCTATCTTCTTAATTAAACAAATCGGAAAGGTTTTATCAGCTATCAAAACGCTTGAAAAAAAACGAGGTCAACATAATTTGTGTGGCTATTATCCCAGCAGATTTATAACACGCAGAAAGAATTTAGGAGAAAATATTTTTCTTGCTCATTGTCTACATCATTTGGCTGACAGTGAAATGAACAAATGGTTATAAACGGCCTGCAACATGGACTCATCTCCCATCTTTCGCAAATGAGGCAATATACATGCATAGCAAAACTACTTTCAGATTCAAGATATTGTGTTAGAGGTTCTTTTAACATACCGGTAAACAAGATTTTAACCGCGCTTTTATTGACTTAAGAAAACATCAGTCGACTAAGTGATGGTGCGTTGTACTCTCAGCACCATTAAGATATAAAATATCAAAGTCAATCTAATAATGCCCATTCAAAACCCTTTTCAAAATTACTTAACACAGCTGCGCAGGAGGCTGATCAGAAACTATACAGTCTGAGTAAGGCAAGGCTGCTTGCTTTCTGCTACTCTTTCAAACTTCGTGGTAAGAGCAACTATGATCATGAGAATCCTCTGGATTATATATTATTATCCTTACGGGTATAAAGTTTCAGAAGTTGTGAAGCCTTTGGGATTTTTTATTAATTGGAAAGTTAAAAAGAAACATTCCCAAGTGATGATTATAAAATTGGGGAATTGTTGAATAAAATGGAAATAAAAGATAGGTGTAGAAGACTGCATTCCTTTCCAGTTTATTCTTTTCAGGAGTGAGAGAGGGAGTTCGAATTTACTGTTGTGTAGCCTATGTGGTCTGTGGTTGTGGGAAATCTCATAATTAATAATCTGTGGTGTACACGGGACTAACAAGCGTCGCAACCTCGACTCCTTACTAATTATAATAAGAACGGTCCGCCTGGGGCTTACATGCCACCGTTGTTTGAATGTTGGTGTGGCGCATACATCATGTGGGATGAAAAAGATCCAGGATCCATTATTCAATCGCAGAGCAAAACGCCGAAATAATTATTAGCGCCCCTTTCTCAAAAGGGCATTAAAACTAGAGATTAATATAAAATGAGAAGCTTTATTGTCAATATCTTTTTGACCTATTGCTTACTCTGTGAACGAAAATAACAAACAAACAAACCCACATACATGAACTGCGCTATGCTTAAGGCTTAATCGCATATTGAACCTAGGCCCGACTGATTATCTAAAGTTCACTTTTAATATAACCTGTAGCCTCCTTTTTATGCAATGCAGTGTAGAGATAGGGTCAGATCATAACTGTGTCCTAACAAAAACAAAAAAAAAAAAAAATATCAAAATAACAGTTCCAAAGACATGCAGAGCAAAATCAAAAATAGAAAATTCGGCCTTGAAAATACCAAAAACAAGGGATGAGTTTTCACTAAAAGTTTAAATCGAGTGAAAAGAAACAAATCAAACTAACAGTTCCAAAGACATGCAGAGCAAAATCAAAAATAGAAAATTCGGCCTTGAAAATACCAAAAACAAGGGATGAGTTTTCACTAAAAGTTTAAATCGAGTTGAAACATTGATAGATGAAATCGAGGAAAAACTCCTACCTTGCCGGAGTCAGTTGACCATGACTAGGAAATCTCTTAGAATAGCAGCCAATGGTACAAAATGGAAATTCCTGCTAAAATGTGAACGGGAAGACAAACATTATGGGCTTCCGACAGCATCCTCGACCATATGAAGTCAAGGAGGAATCTTAAAGGTAAAGCTCAAGGCAACATAAAAGACAAAAAGATTTTTTTCCCCAAAATGTAATGAGATATGAAAAATGGGCAAATGAAATATGCCACATAAATGAAAATTTAGATTTAGCCAACAAACAAGATATTATATAGACCAAAGATTTGTCAAAAAAAAAACAAAAAAAAAACAAAAAAAAACAAAGATCCATGGAAAAAATCCACCGCCTATAGGTCTATAAGTATAAATAGCAAAGAAGGGCACATTCTGTTAGACACTGACACAAAAATAAACGGATGAACAGAGTATGTCGAAGCACTTTAGGCTGATTCCAGATTAGATTTTTACACGGTCCTGAAATACTCCAAGCCGAGGTTGAATAAGCTTTACAAGCAATGAGTAAGGGACAGCAGTAGGATTAGACGATGTGTCTACAGAGGCTCTTCAAGACTTAGTGCTGGGAGAATTTGGTGCCAAAGTATAAAATTATTTAATTTACACAACTCTGCGATGAGATGCACAGGGTGGCTTTAGAACATCAGTTTTCATCGCGTTGCCGCAAAAACCAAGAGCAACTTAATTTTCAGACCAACGAACTGTCTCATAGACCATAACCTCAAACTGTTTCTCGCAAACATGCTTCGTAGAATCTCTAACAAAATCAATGACAACTTCGAACTAGACAGGCTGGGTTCAGAAAAGAAAGCGCACATGGGAATGATTTTTTAACCTCACACACACTGTAGGAAAATAATTATATTGAAATGCAAAAAGATGTCTTTGCCTATTTCATAGACAATTCCAAAGCTTTCTACAGAATCAAATGCACTGAGCTTATCCAGTGTTTACAAACGACAGATATTGACCAGAACTACATAACTTTGATTTCAGGTATGCATTGGCAACAATCCACAAAGGTGGGAATTAAAATCTCAGACACTGAATGCGGATTACGATAGTGTTGTATTTTGTCTTTTTTTTTTTTTTTTTTTTCAACCTCTATAAAGGAATAATATTCCAGAATGTTGAACATCTCCCTGTTCTAAAGGTAGGTGGGAATACATGTATTTAATAACCTTCATTATGCTGACGCTGTCCTACTAGATTAAAATGAAACGTCTGCAAGAAATTTTTGATGCGGTTAAAAAAAAAAAAGAGAGTGAAAAGTTTGGGTTGCTGATGAACGTCACCGCCCTAAAAAAAAAACCAACAAAACAACAACAATAACAACAACAATAACAACAACAAAAAAAACAAAAAAACAAAAAAAAAAAAAAAAGAACAACCAAACAAACAAAAAACAAAAGCAAAAACAAAAAAAAAGAACAACCAAACAAACAAAAAACAAAAGCAAAAACAAAAACAAGCAAAGGTCCTCTCCAAAAGCTTTTCTACAGTAAAACATCTTACTTTCTAGCAACTATTCAGTGTGCACTGCTCTATTTTGTAGGATGAATCGTATGCAGTACCATGGAAGGATTATTTCATGGAGATATGCCTTAGCGACGTCTGGTCTGCTCCCGTAATTTAGCTCTTTGATTTTATAGCTATACACCCAAATACATTTGTGCTACGAATAAACAGAAAAAGTACTTGATTCTAGGCCATAGATCAATGTAGTCTCGATTTATACCTTATAAACTTTATCTAGTAACTAATGGTCTGTTTGAAGCAATGCTTTCAATATCTAACTTAAATTATATATTTAGATAAAGATAGTCTTAAAACCACCTCAAGGTCTTGTGAATTTTGTTTAAATAACTGTCAGGAACTCACACCGACCTAAAAAAGCTTATAACCCTGCAGGATTTTCCAAAATAGGTTAATTATAAAATAAATTGATTGCACTTTGATATACACACAAAATGATTCACTAAACAATGCAACGAATTACGAAAAAAGTATTGAAATAAATCTACTTTGCATATATCACAATATAGCCCAATGAATATTCTTTATTAATCCGCACTATTTGATCTCTTTAAAAAATTTCTTAACCTCTTCCAATTTAAAATATCGCTATTCAGTCTGTGTCAAATACATGTATTTTTTATCAAGACCTTTGTGACAACGATATAATATAAATTTGAGTCTAGGAATAGTATTAGTAAAACTGAAGGGGTGCGGTCCCCCCCCAAAAAAAACCAAAAACAAAACAAAAACAAAACAAAACAAAACAACCGATAACATTGTCAGCATGCAGAGCACATTTTCATCTGGTTACGTATCTTTTGCCTAAAATATTTCTATAGACTTTGATAGAGATCTACTAGAGATTCTAAGCTTTGTCTCTGTAAAATCAAATCTTTTATGAGTGGTAAAATCGACGTTGATCCGTGCACAACTACAGGAAAAAAAAAATCCGTTCCTTTCCATTGTGAAACACAAATGAGTAAGTCCTACTGCTGGGTTGTCACTTTCTGACATTATAAATACCTAGGTCTCTCATATTTCATCACACAGGAAGTGTAGATATGATGTAATTCCCAATAGTAAGGACCCATAGAGTTAAGATTTTTACCTCCTCTGACATTATTTTAGCGACATCGGTACGCATTGAATAAGAGCTCTGAAAAAGAAAAAGAAAAGGAAAAAAAACTTTGTGAAAAATGAGGAAACTTACTGTACCTTACCGCTAAGTATGTAATGACTATGTAGGTGTGTAAGATTACACTAAATTGGATATGTACACGTCAGACATATGAAAGAAAAAAAAATAGAAAAAAGAAAAGCAGAATGATGGTGGTGGTGGTGGTGGCGCGGAAGTAGTAGTAGTAGTAGTAGTAGTAGTAGTAGTAGTAGTAGTAGTAGTAGTAGTAGTAGTAGTAGTAGTAGTAGTAGTGGTGGTGGTTGTGGAAAGAGAAGAAGAAGAAGAAGAAGAAGAAGAAGAAGAAGAAGAAGAAGAAGAAGAAGAAGAAGAAGAAGAAGAATGTAAACAAAGGGAGGGGAGTAAGTGCAAAAACAAAACAAAAAACAGGTGAAAATGGTAAGCCAGCCAATCATCATTGTTTATAATGTACTAACTTTTTTAAAACGAAATTAGATAGCAATTTTTTAGTCTGATCCTCTCTGAAAAATAATTGATACACTTTCAATTTCTTAGTCTTCTGAGAACGATCAGATATTAAACCTATGCAATTAAATTACACTAAAATAATTACAATGAGTCGGAGAAAACTGAATTTTCTTGGAAACAAACAGTTACAGAACAACAAATTCGCAAATTCAACATCCGGGCATGTGTGACTATCGTGACAGTACATCACTGAGCGGTTGGTAAGTGGTAACTGTCAGCTCTTTGGTATTGCTACGTGTGAAGAAATATTTCAGAATCAAAATCCATATCTAAGTTCTTGTTACGAAAGGTGTATTTAATTAACAACTTTGTCTTATTTTTATTCCTCAGATTCAGAATAAGCCCACGTCGAATGACAGTAAACAACGTCTGAGTACAGCACTTGTACTTACCCTTGGCTCGGCCAGCTGCCATTTCTTTGCTGTTAAACGCAGATCCGGAAAGCATTTTTTATGACTTTATTGAGTCTAAACGGTATAAACAATTTTGTTTTAAAAACTCTTTTGGAAAGATAGCCGCCTAGAGCTTACAGACTTACAACAGTGCCTTACGTACACCTATTCTTAAATATATTCTTAATATTATTGGCACAGAATCCAGCTCTACTCCAGATCAATATCAAAACCTTTAGAGAAGGCACTTAAACCAACAATTAATCTAATTTTACATTTTCTAAGTAAGATATCCTAAATGAAAGTGAGTGGAACTCAGAGTTTGTAAAGTTCTAGGCAGAAATCTTTCCACAGAATCTCACGAAATCAACGTTGGTTATAATCCTGTTTTGTTAATGTTCAAGGCCTTAGAATGCCTGATTTATATTATATAAATCCTAAGATTGATAGACTTGTATGAAACCGAAATATCTCTCCTGTCTTGCATCACTAGGTTTCTTCTCCATTACATTAATTTGTTCATTATCTTAGAGTTTTAACACTGAAAGTTTTGAATATTGCTTAACCCTTTCCCCAGCGAGTGTAATCCACCTGGATGCTCCGTATTTTGCTAATAAAACGAGTTACGTCTTTTGGATTTGGTTCATACTCCACCTAATCCTCAAGGTAGATGGTGTGGTTCCCTTCATGGGTAAAAAATTTGCATATTTAGTATTATGGTGTAGGTTATGCGGGGTCAAAGTTTTTTTCAACAGTCCCAGGCAAGTGGGTGTATCACACCCCTGCACTCTTTTATAGACATTTTAATAAAAAATAACAAACAGCTCACTGCTATAACACCAAATTTATTAAATACTTTCAAATAGTAACTGGAACAGGTAATATAGATGAAATACATGAACAAATTAATTCCTTACAAGGAATTGACTGTTCATAGCGATATTATTGAAATTATAAACTCGTTTCCCCTTTTCCTGGTATAGTCTTACAAGACCCTTCTTTCCCCCTATCCATTTGCTCTCCCTGTCACTTTGCATCCTCCCTCCTTATTCCCATCATTTCCAAATACTTCCTACCCCAAAGGCCAACAATCTTTCCCTTTCCCTCCCACTCCCTTACAGACTCTTCTCTCTCTCTCTCTCTCTCTCTCTCTCTCTCTCTCTTTCATACAGGCGCACACATGTACACTCACATTCACTGGACTAGTTTGAGCTCCTAATCCTTCAAACACTAAGATGCAATACGACTGTGTAAAATGTGACCACTCTAGTCAACTATGAACAATTTTGGCAGAGGAACACAGTGTGATTTTGGCAAATGTGCTGTTCACATGTATTGCAGACAGTTTTTGTTTTCTGATCCTTTATTTGTAGGGCAGTATGAGCACTGCTTTTGCTTCTTAGCTAGCCGGTCAGTTTTTGCAGCCTTTGCTGGGGGTTGCTGAGATGCAGGTTGTTGTGGCTCTGGGCAAAGGGATTTCAAAACACAAGCGATGTTTTGTCTGATGATCTCATGGTGTGATGGGAAGGTGGCGTGTCGCTCGATCTGAGCCACCACAAGGGACCGTGCAACAGTCAAGTTGAATCTCTGTCTGTTCTCTTCATGGCTCAGTGTATCAACCGCGAATTCACACTTGAAAACAACCCTGGCAGCGATTGATGCAAGGTCATCGGCCAGCGTTTGGACTTTTGTTTGGTGGTGAATGCGTGTGTCATTTGATCCATGGCATCAACGCCACCCTTTGTTTTGTTATAGGTTAGGACGATGTCATTATCACCATCCTCAGCCTTGTTGTGCATGATCCTCAGAAGGACATTCTTTTGCCTCTTGCTTTGGAAGGACACAAGGGTGGTTTCATGCCTGAAGAGAAATTTCGACTCTCCCAGTGAAATGAGTTTTTTTTTCTTGGAAGGCTTTTGGCAAGAAGTGCTTGTTCCTCTTGATCATCCCCACCATTTTAAGTTTGTTTTTTGTGAGGGTTTTGGCCAGTTTCAGATCTGTGAAATAATTGTCATAGGTGATATTGCGACCACTTCCATAGAAATCTTGTGTAAGTGTCATTACGTTTGCCGTTACCCCAATGTTTCTTTCAGCGGGTTTTGCACTTGCCGTCGTTTTTCCCAGGTAGGGAGTGCCTCGAAGTGGGTAGTTTGTTGAGGAGTCACATGCTTAAAAGATTTTAAGGCCATATTTGTCCAGCTTGCTAGACATATATTGGATGAAGCTGCATCGCCTCCGAAATGGTACCAACTGCTCGGCAATGGTAACATTCTCCCCTGGAACATAATACTTTGCCAAATTGCTGTGGAACGAGTCCCATAGATCCCTTATTGGCGCAAGCAAATCCCTTTCTCGACGAACAGTTCTTGTTGTTTTGTCATCAAATCTCAGATTAAATAATTGACATTTTATTCATACAAAATATATATATATACGGGTGTTCTACATTCACTCGCCAGGAAATGGGTAAATTTATTTTTTCTATACAATTAGTATACGGGTGCACTACACCCACTTGCCGGGAATCAGATGTTAAATACCTTGCCGGGGAAAGGGATAAAAGTTAAATTGAAACTGAAAGGTTAAAGCGTGCTCCACGAACATGATTGAAAACAGTCAACTGCAACTGCTTTGAAGTTGATATTGCTGGTAGAGGATTTAGTAGAACATCAATAAAACTATGAGAAAATCAAGGAACTTTACTGTTACCCCGGTAGTGGTATCTGACAGACATGAAAGAAGATAATGTGCGAGGGCTACTGCCAATGCAGAATAAGGGACCAACCTGTGTAATCTATGGGTGGCTCTTTATGATATATGTATGTGTACATATTTAAAAAAAAAGAAAGGATTGAAGTTGGGACTATTTTTGAATACTGCTTGAATTGTGAAGATGAAAATAGAAGGGAAGGGAATGCGCATAGCTGACTGTGTAGATCATGTATGCAAATCTTTGTGCTTAGCATAGCGGTTTACTGAAACAATAGACATATCTATATGCTGACCATCTGACACTGAAAGTGGAACCATATTGTCCACATTTACCCTATTTCAACTGCTTCGGACTGGTGTAAACATAATAATACTAAAGACCGTAATGCAAAGGATTTTCACTACAAATTCCTTATCAAACAGGCCTCAGTAATGATAATTCTACCTCATTAAACTGCTAGGACTGTGTATAGAGTGACAATAAGTGAATTTAACAAGTTTCTAGAGAAAAATAGGTACAGGGAAGTGAAAACCATTTGAAAAAAAAATGAATACTGTGATACAAATTTTTGAAGTTTGAACCAGATGTTGATTCTAATATTTTATCTAATACAGGTAATTGACATTGATAATCATCTACAAAAATAAAACGTTGATTTTTGAAGAGTTTTCAAACACTTGCCTGGCCGATGAGAATCGCCAGCTGTTGAAAAAGGCAGTGGTGGATATATATAGATTTAATAAGGATAGTGCTACAGACAACTGTGTTTGATTGCACTACTTGCAATATAAGGCTTTGTAAAGGGCATTGCTTTGACACTAGATAACATAATTTTTAAAGTTTTAGGCAAGGAACAGTGACAATACTAAAACACATGTCTAATTGTAAGAAAAGATTTTTTTTTCATTTTAATAATTTTTTTATTGCAAGATCTGTATCAGAAATCAAATATAACTTGTTTTAATTTTATCTTACACCTGAATTATTCCTGTATTTTTTAAAGAATATTTTTGTCCATGTGCTGCTTTTGGAGAATTTTTTGTGAAGTTGGTTATAAAAAATATTTGAGAGATTAAAGTGATCGCCCTGCGCTTAACCGTAGGAATTCAGTGTAACTTACATGAAATTCTCTAGGGTAAATACGATTAAGACTTTATTGCCCTCATCTGAGGCATAATGTTGGGCAAATACACACATGAGTTGTACATGTAGCAAACAGGATGTCTCATTACATCTAGTAGGCTTTAACACTGCCAGGAAAGATTGATGAAATGCGGCGAGTGAAAATTGACACCAACACAGTTGTTTGATTTTATGACAGATAAAGGTCTTGAAAAGAAAAGTACAATCAGCACAGGCGTTTTAATGCTATGTTGAGGTCAATACTACCGTCTATTTCTAAGAAAAGGATAGAAAAACTGGCACTGGTTGTGGTTTCATCAAATTAAATCAATAGAAAAGAAGATCAACTTCGCCAACTTTAACACAAATACATGTATGTACATGTACAGTTCATTGCACAGTGGAAACCTCAAAAACCAAAGTCTATTCGAATTTCTTATAAACTGAATTTTGCAAAATGATAGGTTTTTTTTTTTCCTCTTTGGCTTTATTAGAATCAGACTCGTATATCAAAGTCTTTCTGATTTGATTCTCTTAATTCGAAGTCGATAACACCCCATAAGGCATCACAAAAATGCTACATGCTTCTCTCAAGCAACAAGCAATGCCAATGACTGTCCAAGAAAGGCTGATCAGTGTGCTATCAAAGCGAGAAGGGAGCGGATGCACTTACAATTAAGTGCCAGTACTGATACTTATAGCAATGTGGGACGGGGGAAGGGAAGGGTTGCTCGTTGCAGGCACAGTACACACTCACTCAATGAGTCATAGATTGTTATACCCATTTTTGTAATTCGAAGATTTAATCCATTCCCATACAATTCGAATTATGAAGTTTCCACTGTAAAGCAAAAAAAAAAAATTTTTTTTTATGAAATGTAAGGAAATAGAAAGCTGAAACCAAGTTTCACACTATCTCGACCTAAAAAGCTTTTTTTTGTCAAAATCTATGCAAAAGAATATACAATATATGACAAGGAAACATCATTCTCAACACCATTTCATCACATTTGGGCATGTACTTGTAGAAAACAAAATAAAGCACTTTACACCGATAATTAGTGTCATAAATTTATTAAATAAAGAGTACACCTCGGACTCCACAAACTAGTTCAGTCATTTTTAAAAGTTCGTAGAATGCTAGGTTCATTGGAGCCATGACACAAGGCACCACAAGGGAAGTAACCAACCAAAGTCAAATTACCACGTAATTATCTCCCTTGTTTCTACAACTAACCATGTGTCTATAAAGCCATTCTTCACCCTTCTCACCATTGCCCAAGTTGCTGCCGCTTTTGCTCTTTGGTCCTGTATCATTATCTCCTCATGCTTTGGGTGCCGCGGCCTGCCACCTTCCTGTCTTCTTATTATCTTCTCCCTGCATGTCAATTTGCTCTCTCTTATCCCTAGTATTACTGTGGCACAATGTAGCCTATACCCTGGGTGCCCAACACAGTGGAACTGAGGAGTAACGACAAGTCTTGATCTTCTCATAACGTATTAATATAGCAAGGGAATAAAGAAAAATTTATTTTGATGAATGGGAGAACGGTAGTTTTTCGAAAAGCTTCGTTGTGAGTGAGATGCATAGGTGTTGTGTACCACGTGCAGGTTGCTGGACCACATGCAGTTATCAGAGCTCTGATGAGACTCTGGTGATACTGATACTAGGCCTAGACTACGCCAGTTTAATGGGAGAAAACTGTGCAGAGAAAAGGCAGGAAACCCTGCATCACTTGTCACAAAATGCTCGAGATTTTTTTCCTATAAAAAATTTTGGTGCTTTCTTTCCTTTGCACTCTTAGATCTAGTTGTCGTTAATATAGGGGGAAGTGATATCGATACTTGTTATTCTAGAAAAATAAAGGAAAATAGGGGGATTTTCAGATCTGTCGTTATAGCAATGGTTTTCGCTATTCAAGGTGTTGTATAATATGGATTTCACTGTACACTTCAAGCATTTCAGCAGTCAGATGACTTTTTGACTTAATTTCAAGTGCATTTATAGTTTTTAAGTGGAAAAGCATTCTATTGTAGATTTGCAAATACTTGTAGTTCGTTGAACCTGAGGACGGATCTGAGATTAGTCCGTTTGATGCAAGGTATTTTATTAGAGTCATAGAAGGAAAAAAAAAAAATCCAGGAATTTTACTCTGTTTGTTGAAGTTGAGGTGTACTGTATATTCAATAACTCCAGTTTCTGATGTTTGCTCATTAGACACACTTATTGAAAATGGCCAAAGGTCAGATCTGTAAATAAATTTATTGAAGTAAAAATAATACTTTTTATAAATGTTGAAAAAACTGTCTGTCTAATTTAAATTATATTTGTCTATATCAAGCTTGAATGATGTCATAATGCACTGGTGATAGTTTTGAAATGATCCAAAAGCCTAAGTTTATGTGTGAAATAGGTTATTCAAAACTTTGTGCTACAATCAATGGACATAGAAATTAAAATTTTCCTTTTCAAACAAGATTGTGGAACACCTGCCCACACTATGTAGGC
Source organism: Elysia crispata (assembly GCA_033675545.1). Taxonomy (NCBI): domain Eukaryota; kingdom Metazoa; phylum Mollusca; class Gastropoda; family Plakobranchidae; genus Elysia; species Elysia crispata. The sequence continues at coordinate 194,035 of JAWDGP010001379.1, forward strand.
TGCCACCACATATCATAATATAGCAAGACTCCAGTTGTCATTTAATCTTTTCTCAGGGAAATTAAATTTTATCAGTATGTAAATGTATTTCTGAATGTTTAAACTTAATAGAGGTAATAGATAGACTGATGGCTAAGGTGAGGTATGATTTAACCGATATTGGTTTAGACTCAGTATTGTTTCCTATTTTGCCTGGAACAATTTGATACTGATTTTTTTCCCTTTTCTGTTTTCAGAGCCCTCGGCGCGGCACTTGGAAACAATTCAGTTACGATTATTGGCACTTCGGAGCAGGTCTGCTTCAAAAGCGTTTATGAAGTTCACAGTCCCCCAGAAACATCTGAGCAAAGTTGACAGCAGTATTCATAGGAAACGTAAACCAATTCACATAAACTTTTTGCAAACATGGCCCTTAACATTGACAGAAGCAACACGGACCCTTACTACCGCTATAAGATGCCTCGGCTCATAGCTAAGGTAAAATCAGATTTCTTTCTTGCTGTTAAAATATTGGCCTTTTGATTTCATGCTTGTTTTGAAACTTACTGTACTTGCTGAGTTTCTTACACTGGGTTTAGACCTAGACCTTAAATGTTATGTTTTATGTTTTTTTCCCACTTTGAACAGGTGACTGTATCATATTTTTGACATAGATATAAAAAAAAATAAAAATACATCAGATCTGAGAGGGAATAAAATTGTAATCTGATACTGTGATCGTTTTTAAATAACTGAAAACAAGAATATTTTATATGCAACAAACAGACACAGGGATTAACACAAGAATAATTCAACACAGGGAGCCATTATGCTTTTTCCTGAAATCAATGTTGAATCTGTGAAAATTACTAAAACTTTGATAGTATTATAGATCCAAAATTGAAGTTCCTTTTCAATCATGGTTATGGTATGTTAAACAGTAAACCTTGCATAGAACGAGATACTTTGGTCACACAGTATTTCCTCCCTGACTCTAGGTCTTGTTAGATGTTAATTCTGAAATGAAAAAAAATATTCAAGGGAGAGAACCTATCTTAAGCTTTTAATCAGTTACATGCTTTATACTTATAGCTCGACCAAATGAACAGACCTCACTAATTGTTGAGGAAGTTAAATTTTGTTTTGCTTTTTTTTTGTTTTTTATATTTTTAAATGCATTTCTTCTTTAAAACAACTTCTCCGACTCTCCCTTCCCCTGCCCCCTCTCTGTATCTCTATCTACAAAGTATCTCTCTCTCTTATACAGACATACACACACACACTATAACTGTACTAGTCTCAGTAACTTCACACCTGATAATCCTCCTTTCTCCTTGCTGCTCTACCCTGCACCCTTCCCTCTCTCTCTCTCTCTCCCTTTGAAGTCTTTCCTACTGCTACGCCTTGTTTCCCTGAGCACTAGCACTAGGTCTGGAGTGCTCAGATGGCTTTGTTTTCTCCGTTGCACTGGCCCTTCTCTTCTCCAAGATACACACACACACATGCGCGATCTTCAATCGCACAGGCAGGTGGATTTAATTTTTATTGCGTCCCAGACAAAGAGCCTGACATGTAGTGTGTAATTAAGATAAATTTTTAAGTCTGATTTTTTTGTTCTATTGAGATCCAATATAGCCTTGCTTCATCACGCTTAACCCGAGGTTGGTAAATTTAACACTTGTTGGATCCAAGGTTAATTTATTGATGCAAAGAGAGGAAAAAAAAACCAGGACTTTGTCAATCCCTGGTTGACTCCGAGATCTCGTTGGTCCGAGCTCGTTGAATTCGAGGTTCACTGCATTGTCTTGAAATTAAAATTTTCATCAGCCAAATCTTGAGAAATAAGGGAAAGTTACATAACAACGTTCACCTTTTTATTTGACAGGCCTGTGGCATTGAACTATATTGCCCCTATGGAGCCTTTAAGCTGGTCTTAAGCTTCTGGCAGATTTTTAAATCCTTCTCCCCTCCCCCAAAGAAAAAAAAATGAAGTGTAGAATTCTTTGGCTGTTGAATCATTTACCTGAAATATTGCCTGTTTTCTTTCTAAATGATGATAAGGTTTCTTTTTTCTTAAGGAAACTCATTAAATGTTTCACAGGTAGAGGGAAAAGGGAATGGGATCAAAACTGTGATTGTCAACATGACAGAGGTGGCTAAAGCATTGTCCAGACCTCCAACTTGTAAGTAGTTTTCCTTTTTTTAAATGAAAATTAATGAAAAATGCGAAAACTGCATATTTTTAATTGAGATTTTATCAGTCGATGTACATGTATTTTTTTAATATGGTGGGATCACAGGAAAACCCTTCACATGGGTCCAGATATTGGATGAGCTCAGTTTTAGATTCTGTAAACAATTGTGAATATTTTGCTTTTTAAAGGTATCAAATTTTAAAATCAGCTGGTTGAGAAAATCGCCTTTACTTAAATTGGACCATTCTTTTTTCGCTCAAACTATTAACTCATTGGAATGTAAAAACACACAGAGCACAGAGATCACACCACAATCCATTCTAGCCCATAAATTATAGTCTGAACAAGTTTTCTGAAATGAAAATGAATTATTTAAGAGTGGAGCATTTCGTGCTCACTTTGTCACCTATCAGGCTCACCACCAATTTTTCTCTTCTGCCTCTTCCTCTTCCGGGACCTCGTTCATAATCCCTATTGGTCAAAGTTCATCACTGCTGTTTTGTTTATCATATGTGCCATCTCTTTAACCAAAATATTCTCTAATAAAATCTTAATAAGCTTTAGAATCAACTGAATCCAGATTTAAAAGCCTTGCCGTGCTTGCATCATTCATAGAGGCCACCATTCTGGGATGAGTTTGCAATCGCATTGTTCACCAATTTGATGAAGAACCGACCATTAAAATGTAAACGAATTTCCATTTGCCTTTCACATTTATCTTGAAAATATAATCATTCAATCAGCAACTAAAATCTGACTGTTATTGAAGACATTATGAGTCAAGAAAGGTGAAAATTTTTGTCAAATCTATCATTAGATCTAGGCTTAATTTGAGCCACTGGATATTCAAGTCTATTTCATTAAAAAGGCTGTGCAGTCATTCTAAATTTATTTGTTGTCGGATGCACTAATCGAACCAAAGAGGAGACCTTTTGTTTGATATATCATACTTATATATTTGCACTGTTAAAGATTGACCAATCGCTTAGCAAACTAGACATATGTTTTGAGAATCAGCTGAGTTTTTTAACCCTCTTTGCCACAAATCTGACTTAAAGGGGTTTGATAAAATCATTTAATTCAAAAGAATAGATATTTCAGAAACAAATAAAACTAAACGGAATGTAATAATGAATGGAGTTCTTAAAGAAATTAAATTTACATTTAGGAACTTTTACTTGAAAATCGATTTAAAATAGGTCTAGCACAAAGCTAGACCTAGGGACAACTGAAGGGTTTTCCTTTGCGCCCGCACATACCTCTGTAGAGCAGTGTTACATAAACTCTGATGTTTCGTGTGTGAGGGAAACAAAGTTTTGAATGACACATATATCTACTTTGTGGATCGAATCAAACATGTCAAGCTTTTGTTCAGATTATCTTCTTTACGTATCAAAGAAGAAAGATCTGCTAGGATATAGAGTACTGATTTATATTTAATAATTTAGGTTAATTTCTCTGGAGCATGATTTTGCACAGCTTATATTCTGATATAAATACAATCGGTAAGGAACATGGCTTTTAAAGGAAATTATGAATAAAAAAATTTTTTTTTTCGCTTTACAGCAAGGTCTTGAGATCTACTCTGATCAACATTTTTTACATTTGGTATTGTGTCTGATTTTTAAGGGAATAGTAAGAATTCGATAAGTGGATTTGGTTTAATCATGTTTTTTTTTTGTTAAAAGATTTGCCATTTATCCATGCATTTTATCCTGAATTTGAATGTTCAATGCTCCAAAGTAATTTGAACGAAGTATATTACAAAAGTGTTTGGAAAGTTTCAGGTACATCCCACAATTTATGTGCAAGCAACCGAAGAAATATTTTTTAACTAAACTGCATTGGCCAAAGTTTCATAATCTTAATAGAAAACACCTTACTTTACTTGAAAAAGTTGAACCTTGTCGTTTTGAGGCATCAAAATGTCATTTAAAAATTGTGTTTGCTTTCTAATGTTTGAAACTGTTGTGTTGCAAGTATTGCCAGACACTTTTTGATAATCAATCAAATGAAGATAAAAAATACAAGTATGCAAGCTGCCCAAAAATTGTCAAACATTAAAAAAAACAACCAGTCATTAATCACCCAACACATTAAAAACTGTCAATTTAAGATTAAAAAAAAAATATCTAAGCTGCAGCCAGACATTTTCATGTGTTGGGTGATAAATGACTATGTTTTTTTATTTGTTTGGTTTTTGTTTATCGTGTAATTTTTTAACTATCAATATATTTCACATAAATACAAGTTCAGTATACAGTAGATTTTTTTTTACTGACAAACATTCCAATTGGCATCGTCTTTATTCTAGTCAAGGTCAAAGGCTTGTCTTTTGCTTTACAGATCCCACAAAGTTTTTTGGTTGCGAGTTGGGTGCACAAACTCAATTTGATGCCAAGAATGATCGTTACATTGTCAACGGGTCACACACTGGTGAAAAACTGCAGACCTTACTGGATGGGTTTATTAAGAAGTTTGTCCTCTGCCCAGAATGCTCTAACCCAGAGACAAATCTTGTAAGTTGTCGAAACTTCTTTTGAATTTAAAGATCTCTTTCAATATAAGGAACTATTCTAAATTTAAATTTGGCAGAATATTCTTACCTGTGAACATAAAAACATTTGAGAGATTTTTTTTTAATTTGAAGTTTTATAATTTATATAAAACCATATATATACTAACATAGGGACATGGTATAACTATATATGTATATGAGGTATATTGTCTTTTTCTCAGGTGGTACAAGTGAAGCGTGGCACAATATCACAGCGCTGTATTGCATGTGGCTACAATGGACCTGTGGAAATGAGACATAAACTTACCACCTTTATTCTAAAGAACCCACCTGATCAGGTATGTGTGATACATTTAAAAGATTTCCTCTATTCATACTTACAGATAGAGCTATCAATATTCTGCGATTTTCTCCTATTATTTAGGAGATACAGATATCAATATTCTGATATTTTTACCACTCATTTAGGTGGATTTGATTTAGTTGATCTTTTGGTCCAATTCAATGTATTTTCTTTACCAAAGTTCAAGATTCAAAGATCTTTACTATTGATGAGTGTCCATGGGTGATGTGTAATAGCATAAGCTGGTTAAAGATCTAATTGCAAAACATAAATTATCATTAAAATCTAAAATTTTACCGAGTAAAAATTTATTTGAATTATAATTGCAACTATCATAACTTTTATGAAAAATGACGGTCCAAATATCATACCCCAAGATAAAAGATCTAAATGTATCCTTGTGTCAGTCTCAGGTAGAGGTTCTTGGTAAATGGGGTAAATCTCCTGATATAGACTGATTTATAAAAACTGCTGCTTTTATAACTAGGCCAAGGTTTATCGTAACAGGAAGGTGTAGGTCTTTCAGAAGCTTCATCAGTGAAAATATTTTTCACTGAACAACCAGTATTGGTCACAATGCTTAATGTTCAAGCAGTCCACAACTTGACTTTATGTTATTGATGCTTCTGGTTGTTGCATAGGGATGTGCATGTTGCACCCACATGCAAGCAAGTACATAAAACTCGAAAGAAGTGACCCTTGCTCAAATTTTAGAGTATGTCCCTTTTATGCTCTTATCAGAAGGCACTAAGCTGCATCTAGGGTGCCTTTCTTGTTTTTTCATCGCTTGATGATAGGGCTGTTTTAAGGTTCTGAAATTTCACAACAGGCAGAACTAAGATGTGGCAGGCACAAGAGATAATCTTTTCGAGGCAAAGTTTGTTTAGCATTTAGTATTTTAACAATGACTTTTATGATATATTCTATTTTTTTTTAACCAATGCAGACATTAGAGCTTTCTTTGTATATCATAATGGTTCCATATAAATATGAAAACTGTCCCATGTTCAAAGTACCAGTCAAAAACAAATCTGAAAGTAGCAGGGCAAGGAAAAAGATAAAACAAGAGTTCAGATTTAGCAGATGCACTTTTCAGTAATGGGTTTAATACATATTGACAATAGTAGCTTAAACAACAATCAAGTTTCTCTCTGTATTAAATTTAAAATCTATATCGTCTTAACTTGAAAGATAGGATCTAGTGATGATGAAACACTCAAACATCAGGCTTACTCTAGGTATTCCTGTCCCGTACAACAGTCTTATTATTATTAAAGTCGTAATAGTTTAACTTAGAAAAAGGTAAACATTTAATTTACATAAAACATAGATCCGAAGAGACCATTTATTAATGAATTTGTAAAGATATATTTCTTTTATCTGATATGATTAGTTTCTAAAGAAAAATCCATGCATTGCAAAAAAAAATTTTGACATTTTTGTCTCAGACTTTTTTTCATAGAAAAAGATATCTCACAACTCATGTGCAGCTTGATCTGAAGCTGATCTAGCTTATAAATGCAAGGATCGCCACTTAGGACCAAAGTTTTTTTTTTTAAGAGATAGAATTATTTATCAAATTAATCCTTTTTAAAAGCACAATTGCCACTGTCTTTTACAGGAGATGATTATCCTTAGATTTTGTCAAGTTATAGTGTGGTTAATTTTTATAAATCTGGTTGAAAAATGATTTAAAGGGTTCACCTATAGTCAACAAGGGTCAAAAAATGTTAGCAGGTATTTCCTATGCTCCAAATAATTCCAAAATTATTTACATTGGAAAATAGTCGCAAAAGCTTTATTTTTTAACAAAATCCCCTAAAAAACTGTATTTGTGAAAGTAATGTCGCACATTAAATAGCGCAAAATCTTTTAATGTATTTAGATTGACAGAATTGAATTTATCAAGATGTTTCAGAGAAAATATAAATAATAGTCAAGGTTTTTTTTATTATTGCCGCATATATTTTTTATCAGATTGAATTGTAAATTCAGTGGTTTTATTAGTTCTTTGGAAATAACTTACTCACTTTATAAGTTGAATATATTTGCAAAATTAATGATTGAAAATATATTTGATTGGGACTGGATTGTCAAAACCTTTCAACTGAGTAACTTAAGCTCCACATGTCAAAACCAAAAAAAAGATATGTTTAATTAAATATTCCAAACAAATGATGGCAAAAGGTATTTGAATGACATTTTACTTTTTTTTAAGGATCCTAATGCAGCAACTCCAAGCAAAGGAAAGAAAGGCAAAAAAGAGAAAGGTGGCAAAAAGGAGGATGAGGAAAAAGATGGTGCAACAAGCCCTGAAGTGAAAGTTACAAGTGCACAAGAGCAGATGGCAGCGATGAGAGAATCTGGAAAACTGTTAGACCTTCCTGTAATTTTTTTTTTAAATACATTACTGGAATGAAATATATATACTTAAAAAAATTAGGCCTAACAAGTAGTAGTATATGCTTGGTCCATGACTTAAAGTTTCGTGCATAGTGGCCTTGGTCAGGTTGTGGTGTTCTCTGCAAATTGGTTAGGAGATCTTTCTTTTTGTGCACTTAGTAGAAGAAGACTTTTTATTGGTGGTTCAAAATATCATGCACCTTAATTGTGGAGCACCATTTTTATTGTTTTTCACACACACGCACGTGTGTGTGTGTGTATATAAGTAAATTTAGACTTTAAGCATAGTTTCAAAAGGAAGATTGCAATTACAATTCTGATACAATTTCCAGACTTGATTTTAAAAAACAAGACACGATTCTATACAAATGGATAAATCACAAAGTTGTGCATATCATTCTCAAAGTTTTTTTATGTAAAAGGAATATTTTTGTCGATCAGCTGATGCAACCAAAGTGCAACTACCCTATACTCATAAACTATCCTCTTAGACTAATTATTTACTTTTAGCCTACTCTTTGAAATGTGAACGTTAACTAAGCACATCATTTAGGCATAGCTTTTCCTTCTTTGACATTGTTTCAAACAGATGCTTTAGGTTTACTAATCTTTGAAATATATTTACAGAAAGCCAATAATAAAGATAGTGAAGCGGATGATGATGATGGTTGGGGTGATGATGACCAGTTTACAGAAGAAGCTATCAAAAAGAGAAGAGAGGAGCTGTCCAATGCTGCAAAAGGCCTTGCTTTCACTGATGACTTGGAGAAATCAGCTGAAGAGCGTCTAAATATGATTTACGAGATGATCAAGGTATGTTTGCCAAATATTTTTTTTAATGAACCATATGGCCTGTACTTGTTATTTATTTTCTTCCTTTCTTTTTCATAAATATAAGCTAGTCGTTTTTGAGACTTTAGTATCGTGATTCTTCTTTTAAGGCAAACTTTTACCTCCATATGTCTTCAGAATATTTTCTGTAATTTGATAATTGAAGCAAAGAACTGATTTCGACAAATTATGTATTCTTGGGTCCAAAAGTGAATGCTAATAATTCATGAGAGCTTTTGTTTCATGAATTTATGTTCTCTTCATGAGTATTTTAAGAATGTTTGAAGAAACAGAGTTCCTTATTGTTGTGCTTTAAGTCTCAAAATGATCCAAATGATAAGAAAAAAAATGAAAAATAGAAAATATCAAATCAAGCAAAAACAGAAATAGTATGTGAAATGGAAATAAATGGAAAGTGAATTCTATACTGGCATTTTGGAACAGTATGTCAGGAACAAAAAAATACTTTTTTGTTCCTTTTACATAATCAATCTAACAGTGAATAAAATTTTTTCTCTACATTTCTTTTTTTACCTGAAAACTTCCAACAAGTAATAACTTAATGCCTACCTTTTTTCTAATTTCTAGCTAAAAAAAGATGATGACAATTTGGCCAATGCTGCATCTGTCAAAGAAATTGTCACTGAAGCTGAACGCCTGGAAGTTAAGGAAAAAGTACCTCTTGTTCTGGTGGAATTGCTTCTTAATGATAAGCTCCTTACCCAGCTTCAGAAGTACAAGGCTCTGTTCTTGAGAGTGAGTTAATTAAGGAACAGGCTAACTAGTGTTGTTTCCTTATGTCCACAATTACATTAAATATTAGGTGATTTATACATATCTTTGGAAACTATGATATGAAGTGAAAAGTCTTCTTATTGAAAATATAATGCTTAACAAAATTCTTGTAAAAAAAAAAAAAGGCCATTTAGAGTTGGTGTGATAGGTGTTCTATAAAATGAGTATTGTGGTTACCGACTTGATTCAATTATTTTGTACAACTTCTAACTTTTTAGAGAACATGGTTTATGTAAATTGTCTAGAATACTTAATTCTGTCTTGCTCATGGATGGATCGAATTTCACATTGTCGGATAACTGTGTAGGTTAGTCTTCAAATTAATTTCAGCTCTCTCAGGGACAAATTTTAACATCCACACTAAAAAATTACAATCTAATTTGTTAAAAATTTTTGCTGTTTTGACCAATCTTAATCCTTCAAAACTTTAAGTAAAACCAAGACAGGTTTAGAAATGATTTGAGCCTAGATCACAGAACTGAGTATCATATCCTTCATTGTTAAATATTTGTAAGATACCTCTAATAAAATATCTAAGTTAACAGGTTTTTGTATCTAGTTGGAAAACTATTGGGTATTTTTATTAAATCTTTTGAACTGTGCAGTTTTTGTCCCATGCTTTACAGTTTTGTGCACAGAACCCAAAAGGCCAAAAAGCTCTACTTGGAGGGATAGAAATTCTCCTTACTCATGAATTTCCACACCTTCTGTCTAAAACGAGCCACATTCTGAAAGTCTTATATGATTTGGACATTGTTGAGGAAGGTGTCATTATTGAATGGGGAAAGAAGGTAATGATCTCAAAATAACATTTTTTGTTTTTCATTCTTTAATATATTTTGTTTTGTATTCTTTTTTTTTTATTTCAAAGGCTATCCTCATCTATGGCTCCTTTGAGAAAAACTTGTGGAGGGTTAAAGATATGAAATTTGTTTTTTAAAATCCAAGTCGTCATCTCTGCAAACCATTGCACAACAGGATTGATATTTTTTTCATCATATATGGCATATGAGCTTATCAATACTCATTTTTCTGTACTGAAGTCTTGATATGTTTTGATATGTGCATTAGCTCTAGAGCATCCACAATCATCCAGTTACTTGTGATTACAAACCAAAAACCCCTAACATTTAAGTTATCATATTTTTTCAGTCATAAACCTTACTCCCATGTTGTCTAAAAACTTTCGGGATGTTTTGCACATAATTGTAGAGAAATTATAAGGGGTTGGGGAAGTTGATCTTTTCTACATTGAAGAAGTTTATTACACCACTATTGCTCCTTTGCAACCTGTAATGGGCTAGACAAAAAGTTGTCCCATTTTCAATTGATGAACATAAAACTACCATTCCATATGTAAGGGAATGAGCTAAAACAAATTATTTTACGTAGCCTTCAGTTTTTATGAAGCTGTCAATGTGATACATGTTCCTATGGTCTAGGACTTCACTCCATGCCTTTGATGTTTGAGGTCAAATCATATATATGTTTATGTTGCTGTCACGTGCATATATTAAGGACTTGAAAGGAGTGATTTTGATGCAGATTTTAGAGTGAGGCATTTTTGTGCTTGTGGAAACATGATGATACTGGTAAAGAAGCTATGAATTTGATGAATTCGGGAGTGAAATGAGTTAAATTCAATCACTTTCCCATAATATGAAATCAGTAGGTTCTTAGAATAGAGTACAACTTTTGGTATTTAATTAACTCACCCCCCATCCCCTATGCAAAAAAAAAGCCCAAATTCAAATGTTAGAGGATTAACATGAAGGCTACAAATTTTAATTCATGTTCAAATAATATCAGATTCAGCAACTGTCTTAGTGAAAAACAGCAGGTTTTACTTCTGGTTTTATAGTGCTTTATGTACGTCCAAAGTGTATAGTTAGTTTGAGATCAAGAGAAAAATTTGGATTAATGATGTAAGTTTGCTCAAACATATGTTTTTAGCACATTTTAATATCTTCCAAAGCCATCCAAAAAGTATGTCAGCAAGGAAGAATGCGCCAAAATCCTCAAGGAAGCAGAAGTATTTGTCAAGTGGTTGGAAGAAGCAGAAGAAGAAAGTGATGAAGATGAAGATGACGAGGGTGAAGAAGATGTGGAGGTAAATTTTTATAATCATTCACTATTTTCTTGAACTTGCCTTTCATGAAATGCAGACAATAATGCATGCTCTACCATCTTTTGGAGTTACCTCTCTTCAAAACAATTTTTCCCACATACCTTATTTTACTTTGCCATTTTCTCGTTATTGCTTGGGTTAGACTAAAATTCATTCTTTTGCATTGCTATTTTTTCTCTGTCATAGTAAGTGTTCTGAGTCTTTTACAATATCATGATCAGTGTAACAGCCTTGGTTCAATTGGATATATCTTTTACGAGTTAAAATATAATGTAACCATGTTTTTAGTTTTGGTTTTCATAGACATCCTCAATCTTCAAATGTGTGTACAATTGCTGAAAGTCAATATAGGTATTATCTTCTCAACAAATACATGGTAAACTTGTGGAAAGCGTGAATGCATTTGATGTGCTGATATTAAAGACATTATATTTTGAACCCATCAGTCAACACTTGTGACTGCCATGAAAAGTCCATTCACTCATTGGGTACCCAAGCCCTTTCTTTAGGGCATATTGGTATTTTTCCTTTCCTTTCAAAGTTTATGTAACTTTAAAACCAATGAGCATATTTTTTGGAACTGCTAACTTTGAGAAACAATTTTGTTATTGCTATCGAAATAATGTATCTCGAGTACCAGCCAGTGGATTCACTGTATTCTGCTTTATAATGAGAATCTTTAAGATCTTTGTGCTAATTGTTACAGGTATGAGAAAAGCTGTGTATATCCATTACGAAAACAAATGGAAGCTTGTATGGTGCTCTATAAATCTAGTAAAGCTTGAGGAAAATGTGTTGGAATAGAGCTATCAAACACTGACTGCTTAAAACCTACTTCGATGTGAGATAAAACAGTGTAATATAATTTAAAAAAAATTTTTTTTCCTTCTGTTTAAGATTTTTAGCCAAAAAAAATGATTCTTTTTACATGTTTTGCTTTCAATGATGAACATGCTTAGAAATATTAAAAATATACCTTGAGGGTATCTATCAGACTTCAATAATGCTTTTCTCATATTGAACTGCCTTTTTTGTCTTTTACAGATCATTTATTCAACTACCCAAAAAGTTGGAGAAATAACGATTGAGCCAGTTAAACCTGCAGCTGTAAATGGAAATTCCAGCACACCAACCAAAGTGGAAGAGGAGGATGATGAAGATATTGATATTGATGATATCTAAAAGCATAAGTTCATATAGTGGGAGCCAGCTGTATACACCTTATCTAAGCTAAATAGAGCCCTTCATTTGTCTTTCAATGTATTTGTTTATTACTGCACTCTCATCTCTTTCTCTCTTCACACCTCTTCCTCTACTTCTTTCTTATCTTTTTTCGCATCTCTTTCTTGTCGTCTTGTGTAAGGAAAGTTTGCTATTCTTTAAATGTTTTCTATGTCATCAGAAAAAAAAACCCTTTTAGAAAGATTAGACGTGATATTGCTTTTCACTAAACATAAGTCATGAATTTAGTTGGAGCTCATTGAAATGTATTATTCTCATTCAAGAACTGCATATCTGTTTTATTTTTGCTTATTGCCAGCTTATTCACATGTTCTGGCAGAGGTTGCTTTATTGGTTTTTTTTTTTAGATATTAATCTCGTGCATTCCATTAATTTTTTTTTTGAGATGGAGATTTTAGTGCTTGTAATGAAAAATGTACCTAAATAATGTCTTTGTCATATACTTATGCTACTCGATGAATTCCAGCTTCATGAGGTTTGTGTTCTTCATGTATTTTTGCACATGCTTTTTTATTTGAAGTTCAAGCATAACACTGAGTAGAAAGACTTGTAATTGTCTAAACCAAAAAAAGTCAATTTTTACTCACCCTGCAGGTCCATTATGGAAGTACTTACTACTGTTAATATGCAAGTTTGAAACAGGTGTGATTAGTCTGAAGATTTTTTTTAAATTATCACTGATAACAGCTTTACAAGTTTATAATATGGTTGGGTGTTTCATCAGATTTTTTTAATTGAAATTGCTACAAGTTTTTCTTTGTATATTTAAAGATTTCTCTTTTACATTTTTGCATATACTTTTCTTTTCTTGAAGGTATTTCCTTTTTTTCCCCATACAAATACCATTCTTGCAGTTGGTTTCGGGTTTTGTCTTTTTAAGTTCCAGAAAAAAAAAACATAGGGTGGATACCTCTTAACTTTGATGATAGCTACTCAAAACAAAAATTAATATTCCTAACTTATTATTGATGCTCAAAAAGAAAAAAAAAACTCTAAAAGTTTAATTTGGTCTTAAATGTTTTATTTAAAAAATTTGACAAATCGTTATTTGGCTTTAATCACTTTATTGGATTTTATATGTTAAGTTCGGATCAGAAAGTTTGATTTTACTTCCAAAACCACTTTTTAGTATACAAAGAGAACTCAATATTTTCAGGCAATTTAAGACTGAAAGAATAAGTATAACCAGCTCCATTCAAATCCAACAGTAATCGGGCTGTATATCAGAAGTTAGTGCTATTGTCAAGGGACAAAAAATTTTTTTTTCTATATAACTTGGTTCATAATGACTTGATGCAACTATATTTACATGTAAAATTCTCCACTGAATAGCAGTGCTATTTTTTTAAAAACACCAACCATGAACTGTTAAGGATTTATTATACAAATATTTGTAAAAATTATGGAAGCAGTCTTGGATACACTAGTAGATATACATCATATATATTAACTCTTTGATTTCTATGAGTAGACAGTAAAAACACAATGTTTGAATAAGCACCCCACATAGCATTCAGTGAAAGGTTAGACTTGGAGAAAGTTTTTCATTTAACTCCTTTCTTTCCTTTTTGTTGAGAAACTGACAAAATTACAATAACCTTTCATTTCTTATTTTGCATCAAATCAAAAAAAAATAAAAAAAATTGCAAATCTGAAACTGTTACAGGTGGCTGTGTGCCCTTTAAGACAAATAGAATCAGAGTAGTATATCAAATATGGTAGCAGCGAGTCTAAGACAAAGTGAGTTAAGTAGAAAAAACATCTAGACTAAACATTTTGGTACTGGCCATCATCGTAACTTCAAACTAAAAGCCTCTAAATTTGGTTCATCTAGACTTTATCTTAGATTGCAGAAAATATGTTTGAAAGTTACAAGCACTTTTAAATTACAAAAGATAAATTTAGGAACTTTGACTACCAGTGAAGGTCTTTGGTTTTTTGGTCAAGGAAGATAGTGTGTGTCTTTAGTGAGCAAACATTCCCGGTGTAAATAAGGGAAGTAAGCAAATGCTGAAAAGAAAAAAAAAGGTTTTCTATTCTCTTTACCTCAATCTGGCACATTTTCTTAGATCCCTAGGCATCTTTAAGGAAAAAATGACTTGTATAGAAGTTTATTCTTGAACTTTGAATTAATGCGCTTTATCTTCAAAATCTTCTTTTAAAGTCTTTTACATTACATTTTTTTGAGTCTGCTGGAATTCATATTAGTGCATGAGGTTTTAAGTATAGCCAATGGCACATGTTTCAGTACTATCCACTGCATTACGAAGTGGCCATATTGATATTATGTTTAAATTTAGCAGAAGTCCACTGTAATTTTCTTAACTGAGCATAACATTTTATTTTACATATTTATACCAAACCAGAGCTTTTACCATCTGTTGACTCCCTGCAATGATTTCAATGATGAGGCTTATCAATATCACTGTCTAATTGCACATCAAGCCAATAAAAAGCCCTGTTTAGAGTAGCTAACCATTTGTCAAATTTATTGTAAGTGCAAAAATTTATTTTGAGTCATATTAATCTTCCATAGTGTGCAATTCATTTTAGTTTTATGTCTGATAACACTTTGTGTACTAACTGTTCCCAAACATAAGGAATCAAGAGAATTGCACCATAATCTTTTAATTTGACTTTTCATATAAATTGACATTGCATAACTTTTCTTGACACTCATGCAAATTTTTTTTTTTTTTGCTTAATTCACGTAGACAAATGTGTAGTGGTTGAAGTGGAATCTTATTTATATTTGGTGTATTTTGCCTCTTACCTTTGAAAAGTTTTTTTGCTATAATAGTGTCTAGATTATTCAATAGTGTGTTGCAGCTGGTATACCGGTAACAAATCTAACATTTGTAAGAACTGACTGTTTGGTGATGAAACTAAACTATCTGTTGCTCCTTCCTGCAATGTTCATGCCTCAAGGTAACTCTATCAAAAAGTATTTTTAATTATGATTATGCTTATTTAATCAGTCTATTCACTATAAAATTTGGCCAAGTTATAATCACTTGCAACAATCTTCATATCTGATCAAGTTTGTGTTGTCCACCAAATGTTTCCTTTCTTCTCTACGGAAACAATAAAATATTAAAACAACATTGTTTTTTTGTGTTAGTTAGAAATGCTTGCATAAATTATGCAAATTTGTCTCAATTTTTATTGAAATAGCATCTGTGGCATTGCGAGAAAGTGTTGTCAGAAATCATGATTATGTGTAAATTAAAAAAGCTACAATAACACTACAAAATATGTATATATATATTTGTGATGCAAAATCCAAATTTTAGTAATTGATGAATAGATCAATAAACTTGTAATTCTTTTAAACCACCCAACCTAACCCGTCAATATTAAGTTTTGAAAGATCTTCAAATTTAATGTTTGACTCCAGTAAGCTGCAAGCTTTGGCTCAAATACACTTTATCTTTAGACCACAAATCAGTGAGCAATAATATTTTTATTGCATTCCTTTCAATTTCCTTCAAAATGGTATATAGTGTGAATGGTATATCTTTAATTGGAATTAGAATTTTGTTATTTTAGTGAAGAGTATTCACTTTTTTTTAACACCCATTTTTGCTAGTGTGAAGCTAAAAAGCATCCTGACAGCCAAACAGTTAATTTAAGTCATATGAAGATGATAATTACCATAATTGTAAGATCTTGAAACAGAAAGCTTAGTGTCAATCAATACTGGTGAAATTTGGCTCAATATTGAGCAGTATTTAAAGAAAAAACCTGAAAAAAAAAACCCTGTGTTTGATCCAGAGTAACTGAGTTGGGCGGTCTTGAAATGAAGATTAACCTCAATAAAATATTCTTTTTAGCATTTGATTTTGAAAAATATGAATTCATTGCACTTTTATTTTTAGTAAAAGAAGTAATTTTCTGACCTAATCTGCAGTTACTGTGAAAGTGGAGCTGAACACATGACATTTACTTAAAAAAAAAAAACCTGCTCTGCTCAGGTAAAATAGTAATAGGGTCCCATGCAAATATTTTTGTCTTTTTTTCTAACTGCCCAGAATTATACAGAAATGAGCAGTAATTTTTTTCCAAAAGCTAGGGGAAAACTACAGAAGCAAAGGTGTGGATTATGGAAAAATATTGGAGCCAATTTAATTGTTTGCATTTTGAGTATAGTCTTGAGACAGTTTGAAGAGTTTTTTTTTTTTAAATTAATACCAACAACGTTTTTAAACTTTTATGCAGTTTCTCTGATTTTTTTGCAACGTGATGAATCATATGAAAAAGATTTATATATGCCTACTTACAAATTGTTAATAGCATTTAGAACCATGTAAAGAGCTTTTGAGTTGTTCAAATACAAGGAAATTTTACAAAGCTTCCTGCAGTACACTTTAATACATCTAACGATGGTCTTTCATCATTTATTTCACTAAGATTGAATGGCATCAGAAAATGTTTTTAAAGAATGACGAGCAAGACCTCTATTGTCAAGCAGTGTCTGTTGCTGAAGGTCTAATGAAAAATCTGAAATGTGGACAATAAGTGCTTAAACCAAGCTTCACTTTTATAAATAGCTATCTTGGACAACACAAAAATGAAAGTGCTGAAGAGTGGTTTTTTTTTTCTTTTTTTTTATTTAATGTGTCTAAGATGACAAAAGCCTACAAATTGATGTTCTTGAAATAGATGAAACTTGGTCTGAAAAATATTATATAGGTTATCAGGACAATACACTTCTCAATATATCTGCTTCCTCAATAAGTACCTCTATAATATGCATAAAAGCTATTTGAAAATGACAAGAAAGGATATGTATGATGACTTGTATTGATTGGCCTCTTGCTGTTTCTGTAATGAAGCAATCTGTATTTAAAAATGTAACAAGATTAAGATTATTAGATAAAAGTTTCTACATATGAATGCATGAATCAAAAATTTTTTTTCCACTAGGTTTTCATAGGCATTGTAAAAAATGTCTTCCAAATCCTAATAATTTCCTTACATGTTGATGCCACACCAGATAGAATCTAGATTAAGATTGCAAGAAAAATCCTAGTCCCAGATTTCAAGATAGAATCTAGATTAAGATTGCAAGAAAAATCCTAGTCCCAGATTTCAAATAAAGCAACATACATGTACTGAAAATGGAAGTCGGATAACTTGTGTCAGTGCAAAGATTGCTCAGGAGAGGCCAAAAACCAATTCTGATAAAGGTTATGTTAACTCCTAATAGCATGATGCTGCTCGCATATAACCTCACAACTGATTTGCCAAGCCTTGTTTGCCGGAATACAAAATAAGGACTTTAAAATTTTTATGATTGCTATTTAAACTCTTGTAGTTTAAACTGATGTTTCTTTCCGAGAGATTTTTCCTCCCATATTCATAGAGAAGCAGCTGGACTATGACTAAAGATGTCAGCTATTCAAAGGCTATTTTTAAAGAAATGAACTTAACAAAAAAGTAAGTGACTTCCACTGACGATCTTACTGATCACAGATCAGAACCTGCAGGCACCATTGTCAACGTCCACTGCTATAAAAACGATCTGGACTCATCTCAAGTCATACGAATGCGCCAGTGCACTTTGCCAAATCCTCGTACATGCATAAAGACCAAACTATTATTTGACCACATCTGGCTAAATTATCTTAGTCGAAGCTGAATCAATCCATTATTCATTTTCCAAGATAGATTCACAGGAAGATAATTTTATTAACAGTTTTGTTCTTGTAAAATCAAAACTACTACACCGCTGGACCGTCATTCATAGCATTCATTTTAAAACTGCAACAAGTCTTTAATATCGCTCATTGATATTTTGAAGAGACCACAATATGATTGCATGTTAACATATACCGATATGAAAGTAAGTTTCATAATTCTATTTTTTTTTTTCATGTTGTAGAGGAGTAAAATGCTTATTGGGATTGAAGCAGACCTCAATTGTCCTACTTCTTTAATTCGAAACATCGTGTAGAGAAATGTCCTAGTGAATTAAAGTAACAACCACAAGCGTCTTAAGTCTCCCATGCATGCTTAAATATTTGTGGAGACCTTGCTTCGTCTGCATTTTCCCTCACTAAAACTGATAATCCTGAGAAATCTGGAAACAGTGCAAAATAGCAAGGCTCTAATTACGTGATGCTTTCATATCGTGAATTCAACATATTTTTAAAACATTTATATCACATCCAGACAACAGCCACCTTAACCAGGCTTCTTGGATTAATTCAGATAATCTCAACATGTTTTGGAATATAAAAATATAAATTAAAATTCATCTTGCACTTTTTTTAAATGTCAGGCACAGATTACTCTTTACACAGGGCAGCTGTTTGAATACTGCTCGACACCTTTAGTTTATTGACCTCCTCAGTTAAAACGAGGTACTGATTTACATGTACATGTGGTTCTTCTCTTGTACTTTTGTCTGGAAATATCGTCTTTATTGCAACTGATGGTACTGCCTCCGAATTTGAGTTTACAATATCTGCCGCTCTGTCTCCATCGGTGTATTGACTTTAATTTACATTCCAATTATAAAAAAAATCGGCACAATGAGGATAAAAACTGAAGGAAGAGGAATGTCTGTCACTCTCTCTCATCTTTCTTTTTCTGTCTCCTATCCTTCTCTTTTGCTCATTTTCCCTGCCTTGACTAAGCTTTTACCTTCAACGCCAAAACTCGACTCCTATCGCATCTTTGACATCCATGTCCAATTTGACGATAAATACTTAAATCACATAGTCAGAGCGGAGAGCATGCACAAATTCATTTTCTTTCAAACGGAGTTTGACATTGTTCAGCTCATCAAATTTAATAAAGGATCAAAATGTATCTAGAGCAATAGCCATATATCTATTGAACAAACTTGTTGCAAAACTGAGCAAGGGAAAAATATATTGACACTTTATAGCAACTTTATAGCAGTATTATCGCAGAGAAAAATATATCGACAATTTATTTAATTAATTAGATAATAGCTGCAGCAATATCAAAATCAACATACATCTATAACATATATAGTGTATGTGTTTGTATATGTCGATGAATAATACCTCTATGTCAATTCAAGAACCAACCCCCGAAAACAATAATGAGAAAATAAAATTGAACGATTTGAAAACGTGATTTTTATTTGCTGTTTTGTTTTGGTTTTAAGGTTCAAGTTGGTCACCATTTTCCTTTTATCGAAACTATAATCAATGCTTCAACACGAAATTTAGCCTGATATCATTGTCAGCCAAGTGTGACGAAGCGGTAAAACGGCCATGCAGTCGTCTAGCTTTAATCTGCTATTAGTGTAACTTAATCTGCTTCTCTTTAATCCCTTAATTAATGCATGACTGTGCTTCTTGCGACTAATTAGCCATGTATCTAAAAATAATGGTCAACCGCCTTCATAATTTGCTTGTGCTCTTGTATACATGAGACATGAAAACTGCTTCAACTTGGGAACTTTATGGGAATCAAGATGCACTACTGAGACCTTGCAAGGAAGTTCAGCATTGCAATTAACGTTATTTTAAAGAGCAGGTGAAGGTCAAGATATGGCAACTTCGGCGTTCTGTAGTCCTAAGCTTTCCCCAGGCTTAAAGCGTCACTAATCTTATGGACACAGTACTGTTACTAGTGTTAATATCGATCAATTTCTTCTTTTGGTGCCTCTGAATAGCAAATCATTTGATTTACATTGGGTACTAGTTTTCTCTACTGAGTTTCTTTTCGTATTTTTATTTCATTGAAGATGTAGTGGAAATTAATTTAATTCTTTGTTTTAAATCACTTTTTATGTGTGTGTAAACTTGTATTTAGTACTAGTGAGGCCGCAAAGGTTTTGGAGCTTTAGGCGACTTAAAATGACATTTTTATCGTTATTTTGGAGTGAAATATATTTCATTTTGGAATTCTTCCAATTCTCTGGGGAATTTGCACAAGTTGCGGTTCTATGAATGGTGAAGGAGAGATATTTTCCAATATTCTCAATTATCGTGTTGTGGCGTACTTAGAACTCTTGTGAAATTTCCAAAAGTAAGTAAACCAATCTACAAAACCCAAAATCTTTGTCAATATTAATTGATTATGTCTTCCTACAGCATATAAGATGACCGGCTACAATTATTGTAAATTGCATCATTTGAACTGAACTCATTGTTTGATTAAAAAAATTAATAAACATTTATCTACATGCGTATTCTTTGTTGCCGTGTTATTCTTTCCTTCCTAATTCTATCGCATCTCTTCACTCTCATTTTATCCTATGCTTCAAAATTGACTTCACAAATTTACATTATTCATTCAAAGCTTTACCGTTCTTTCCTCTGAATAAGGTTCTAAATTTGTAACATGCATCTAGACGCTGATGTAATTGCCTATCCTACAGTAATTCAACGAAACGTGTCTTAACTTACCCAAGCATAAAGTTGTTGCAATAATATTATGAACACGATACTAGGTTATTATAGAGTTATATATAAAAAGAAAAATATGCAGAAAGATTAGTGGCCAGACAGGTAGTGAGAGAGGAGAAACAGGGAAGTAAAGTACTATACACACACACACACACATACATAATATGTATATAAATATGCACACAGAGAGAGAGAAAGAAAGAAAGAGATAGAGAAGAGAGAGAGAGTGAGAAAAAAATAGAAAGAGAGAGAGTGAGAGAGAGAGAGAGAGAGAGAGAGAGAGAGAGAGAGAGAGAGAGAGAGAGAGAGAGAGAGAGAGAGAGAAAGAGAGAAAGAAAGAAAGAGATAGAGAAGAGAGAGAGAGAGTGAGAAAAAAATAGAAAGAGAGAGAGAGTGAGAAAGAAAGAAAGAAAGAGAGAGAGAGTGAGAAGGAAAGAAAGAAAGAGAGAGAGAGAGAGTGAGAGAGATATTCTTTTTTTTAATGTAAATTGAAATAAAAGAAAGAGACCGATCACATGACTTAGAATGTGCTTGACTTTATTGATGAATAATGGAAACCATATGAACAATGGACGGAAAACAGCTGTTGCTTAAAATACGGAAAAAAAAAGAAAGAAAAAAAAAAAACCGCATTATCGAGTTAGGAAGTGGGCCTGCAAAACGTTCTTCTAAGTTGTTGTATTGCAACCTGTAGCCGGATGTTATCTTGAAAAAATAAATATGATTATGAAAAAACCAAGGTAACATTTTGCTGAAGCGATTTTGCAGCCCTACAAATCGAAGTAAAGGTAAGTCTACCCTGAAAACCGTGCAATTCACACACAAACATATACCAGAGTGTTGTGTTCTTTGCAGAGGGCAATTTTTGTGTAGGAGAAGCACATGTATCCTATACTATGATCTAAGTAAATGAGTCAGTCAACTTTTATGAATACGTGATGTTTAGCCTCAACAAGGTTTATGGGATATACGTAACAGTATTTTGAACAATAAATTCATGCTGAGGCCAACAATTCCTCTATATTGAATATTGTAGAGCAGGATGACGCTGGGATTAAGTTTCTAATGATTCTTTTTTAATTCTTGCAGGAAAAGTCGATGTTGCAAGTAAAACGGCGTGCTACCAACGAATAGAAAGTCTATTATATGCTCATAAGCTATGCTCATTCAGCCCTTCTTTCTCTCAGTTAAATTTTTATTCCGCCTGCTCCTTTATTTTTTCTTCTATTTTTTTTTTATTCGTGCCTGTATACATCTTTCTATGCGCATGCAACAATACTGCCCACTGCTGCTTCTTTTGATGTTTGTAAGGCCTCTTGGTGTGTTCAGAGGTTCTTTTTTTTTTGGAAATAAGGAATGCCGCCTTGTATTAGCGTAATGTAATAGTTATAAGATGGAACGATCCATCAAAGAACAGGGCATTATAGTCTGGGCTACTGTAAACGTGTTTGAGGATAAAATTTTACAACAGACGCAGTCATTGAATTGGGGGTATATTTACTCGTTTTACCGTGCCATTAGGACGTGTCAACAGAATGAAACAAGAATGGGTTTTAAATATATAGAATGATAACACTACTTCTACTTCTAGTACTACTACTACTACTACTACTACTGTTACTACTACTACTACTACTACTACTACTACTACTACTACTACTACTACTACTACTACTACTACTACTACTAAAAAAAGATGAAGAAAAAAGAAAGAAAAAGCAAAGATTTCATTTTGTTTGTTGCTTGATATAATCCGTCCACAACACCATGAGCTCATGTCTTTTGTTTATCAAATTCAAACATCAGTCAGGCGGGGCGGAACCGGAAAGACGAGGTCTTAAACTCGAGTTTGATGTTATGGGACTTGAATCCACATCAAAAGTTTCTGCGGATATCAAGGCGGACGTGTCAACCATACAGCCTCCGCCGCTCCAGATGTAGGTAAAGAAAAACAAGAAGAAGGTGAGGAGGAGGAGATGAAGACGAAGAAGAAGAAGAAGACGAAGACGAAGAAGAAGAAGAAGAAGAAGAAGAAGAAGAAGAAGAAGAAGAAGAAGAAGAAGAAGAAGAAGAAGAAGAAGAAGAAGAAGAAGAAGAAGAAGAAGAAGAAGAAGAAGAAGAAGAAGAAGAAGAAGAAGAAGAAGAAGAAGAGAGTACATACCAATCAATCGAAACGTCTAGCCAGTCTAAAATGACCTGAGGCTGAATCACAGTAGAAACCGAGCTGAATTGTAGGAGGAAAGTTCCATCAATCTGCCATCATATGACGTCAATGTAGATTCGGGCCAATGACTAGGGTGCGAAAAATAGATGGCACACTTTTTAGGCAGCCATCATATTTTATGGTTTATCTTTTGGTTCACATTCGTTACAAAAGAAAAAGAAAATAGTCATAAGTTTTAAATTTTTAATTTGGTGTAGGCGCCTAATAAAGCGGCTATTCTTTAAGGCTGAACTTTTGCAACAAACAATCTTTGTTGCAAAAGGTTTTTTTTAGAGATAATTATTCATGTAACACTTCTCTTAACTGACATTAAACACATCTTCGCGTTTAAAAACCTTTTGCTATCTTACATAATTTTGTGTCTTTTTTCCTTGACTTATACAGTTTTACGACATTAATTTACTTATTTACCTTTTTACTGCTTTTTTCCCCCTAATGTATGCTCTTTCATAACACAACCGCACACACAAGAGGTAACCTGAAAAGAAAACTGCCCCATTCAGCGCCATCCCTCCCTAGTCAAAGAGTGTGACTAAGTACACATACATAAGCAGGCGTGTTAGACATCCAGTGCATTATCATAGTATTGGAATACTTATACCAAACATGCTATCAAATTAACATACAGATATAGGGACAATGATATCAAGTGTAGTTTGATAGTTAAAAGCAATGATACAATTGAAACATAGAAATCAATATATTTTATCTCTAGGCAGTCTTAAATAATTATTTTACTCCAAGTCAGGAGAGGATTTCGTTGAACTTTTCAATAATTTTTTTAAACGTTCTGGATCTGTATTCATTAATTTATTTTGAGATTATTGTGACTAAATTCTGAAGATTTCAAAGATGGATTACAAAATTCGAACAGGTAAAAAACTAGATGATTATTTTCAAACGTTAATTCTCTGTTGGGGGTTTTGAATAAGACTTAGGCCTATATCTACCGGCGACTTACAAACTACTTATTTTTCAGTGAAAAAGCAAAAAAAAAGCAACTACAAAACATGAGTAAGCTTTCTCCTGCACTATCATAGTACAAAATGAATTGTAAATTGTTTTAAATGCGAATTGGAGATAACAACATTTTTTTGCAGTTATTTTACAAGAATATAAAAACGAACATGGGTTATGACAGACATGCATGTTATAAATTTTGTTTTGCTTAATGAAAATGTTATTATGTCAAGTCATGATTCAGGACTGCTGAGAGAGAAAAACAATTTGTGTAATAAAGACCATAAATTATATGCGGAGTATTTGATGCGTAATGTAAATATGGCTCAGGAGACACTTAATTACTAAATTAGTATAGAATTAAAGTTAAAAGTTACATTGAGTTGTAATGTTGTATATGAAAGAGAGAAATAGGACCGAGACGCAGAAGGAGAGAGAAAAAGAGAGCGCAATAGAGAAAGAGAGGGGGAGAAAGACAGACAGAGAAAGAGATAAGTTTAGAAAGGAAGAGAGAGTGAGGTGGAGAGACAGAGATAAATATATAGAAGGACAGATAGAAAAGAGAGATATAGAAAGATATGTAGAAAGTTACATGGGCAGATAGATAGAAGGAGAGAGATATATAGATATGTAGAACGTGAGATAGACAGATAGAAAGGCATGGATATTGATATAAAGATAGGCAACAATATATAGACAGATAATTATATAGATAGACTGTTAAATAGCTAGATAGAAAGATAGATTAACAGGCAGATGAGAAGAAAGATAGATTACTAGATAGATAGACAGGTAAATGTTTAATAACTAGTAGATAGACAAACCGATAGAAAAATAAGTAGATAGGTAGATAGACAGATAAATAGAAAGGTAGTTAGATAGAATGAGGAAGAGTCAGAGGAGGGAGGGGGAGAAAAAAGGTTGTAACCAAATAATCAGCCTGTGGACCGCTGAGGTCATATGCCCATATTTCCGTCATCATTATGTATTTTCTATATATTTATCTGCTCTAACTTTGTTGATTTATAATTTAGTTCTTTGTTTCCATTTGAAAGAAAAATTTTTTACCTCATGCATTTGCAAATCTGTCCAAGGGAAACATTCTTCTGAAACTTCTGTTTAAATATGCAAAAACTTGTTCAGCGGAATTCTCAATATCTTCATCTGATCTTTTCACAAAAGTCTGTAAATACTTTTTTATGTCTAGGTTAGCCATCTATGCACTCTACGATTATTATGTATGGAAATCAATACTGCCCTTTCACATTTACCGTTTTTCCTGTTAAGCCTTTTGACCTAGAGACTACATACATTCCTAGCATTGCAGAGGATAACATCGACTGCATGGCAGTAGGGTTACAAGCAGGGAGGAGAGCGACATTTTGGCCCAATGTCAAACATCGATTTTGTGGATTACCCTCTCTTGTCAAAAAACAAAACAAAAAACAAACCATGCATACTTTGCTTGCAAAAGCTGCATTATGACATTGAAATATTACAGAGACTCTATCGCTTTATTTTATTGCCCGACAACAACTGGACGATTTGAGGTATTTTATACATATCAAAGTAATACCACTTGGGTATGGACGATACCCCCAAACCCATCTAGCGGTAGCCTGAGGATCGAAATAGAAACGAATGGTCTCTATAGATCTCCGGGTAGTTACGCCTAGCCCAGAAAACCAAACAGTCATAAAACATAATCAATCCCATGCATACGTGATGGACAGATAAACATTTTTTTTTAAACTTCCGAAACAATGTTAGCACTATCCAGCACTGGTATGTGAAGGCCCTCAATATACCTGATGCTAAATTTTCTTTAGAAAAATATCAGTCCGGTTTTCGCCATTATATGTATGAAATTATTTCTCCTCTTATGATTTGAACAAATAATTTTTTTAGTTAAGTAGTAAAATACTTAAATAATAGAATAATTTTGTTTATTGCAAGTTGACCATCAGTACAACAATAATAATTTCATAAAAACAAAAAAAAAAGTTTAAAATTTATCACCAACGTAGGCAAAAAAAAAATAAAAAAAATTATTAATAATAACACAACAAAACCCAGACATAAAAAAGATATTTATAAAATATAATTTTTCCCGACAGTATATTTTCGACTTTAGTTATCATAGATTACTTACAGCAAGCAAGGTCAAATTCGACGAATTTCGATGTATTTGAAGCGGAAGTAAGAAAAAATTTTTTAATGTTGCCAAATGAAATGCATCGCCGAATAATGAACTTATCACTACAAAGACTGTTAGGGCATTAGAAAAATTAGCGACTTAACTATGTTAAAGAAATTTTACTTCTCACCAAATCAACTGAAATAGAACTTTCGCTGGCTTTTCATCGGCAAATGAATTATAGTGAATTCACAACAATTATATACCACATCTATTTCAGATTCACTGCACTTGAACACGCCACCATATCAGTCAAATTGTCGGACGATCGAATACTTATGGAGCCAAAAATGGATCTTACAATAATTAATTTTATAGCCATTAAATCAGAAGCTCATAAAAAAAACTTGAAAATTCTCTTTTTCTAACACTTTATTTCATTTAAATAAGCTATGGATAATTAAGTTACCTGTGGATAATAGTTTTCCAAAACGTTCACAGACCCTCTTCAATGAATTATGTTATATTAAGCTTTTTAACAAGTCACTTAAGGAAGCAATTACATAATTATAATAGAGTCTGTACTAGTTCTTTCAACTTAAATAAGTGTATTTTAAAAGCTATATCTTTTTTTACCAATATATGTATATATATATATATATATATATATATATATATATATATTATATTTCGTATACAATATTTTCACATGCTTAGGTATTAACTTTTATATTTCATTAATTAGTCTTTTGTAAAGACGTGTTTACTTGAGCGCCACATCAATATATTATATATTTTAGGCTAAAACTGAGATGCTGAGGACCTAAATTTGAATTCTTTTCTTTATATTCCATCGTGCTGCTTTAAAAGGTTTACATATTGTGTTCGAATTTGTTTCTGACGTATTCAGATTCTTTTACTTACTTTCAAAATTAACTCATTTTCTCATTTACAAAAAAAAAAAAAAAAAAAAAAAAAAAAAAAAAATTCACCCTTGTATTAGACCTTTATCGAAATTTCGAGAATCCATGTTCAATCTATACCTTTATAATATCATGCCTTTGCTTTTTTTTTTTTTTACTTCAAAGCCATTGCTTAGCGCTTCACTCCCCCCTTCCCCCCCACTCCCACCTCCGAACCCCATCTTTGTCATCGACCTTTGCCTCGTGTCTGCGCCGTTCAGTTCCACTCTTGTCTATGATGAGATTATGTTTTTTTTCTCTCTCTCTCTCTCTCTCTCTCTCTCTGTTTCTGTCTCTGTCTCTGTCTCTCTCTCTCTCTCTCTCTCTCTCTCTCTCTCTCTCTCTCTCTCTCTCTCTCTCTCTCTCTGTTTCTGTCTCTGTCTCTGTCTCTGTCTCTCTCTCTCTCTCTCTCTCTCTCTCTCTCTCTGTCTCTCTGTCTGTCTGTCTCTCTCTCTCTTTTAGGACTGCTTTCCCAAGCTCTATTGATCTATCGATATAAGACCTGCACTCGTCTGATGTCTGATTCCATTCGTTATATTAATTTACGTCTGTGTTCTTTTTCTTTCAAGCCGATCTTAATAACTTAATGGAAGCATTTCATCCGCAGGCCCTTTTTGTATTTTCTTTAAGTCTTCTGACAATATTAAGATTCAAAAACATACAGGAATACTGATGTGGTTAGGGACGCATCAAT
Organism: Elysia crispata; assembly: GCA_033675545.1. Classification (NCBI taxonomy): domain Eukaryota; kingdom Metazoa; phylum Mollusca; class Gastropoda; family Plakobranchidae; genus Elysia; species Elysia crispata. Next base: position 221,836 of record JAWDGP010001379.1, read on the forward strand.
CGGACTTTTATGATCTTCCCCTGAGGAACTATTCGCCGTAGGAAAATCAATGGTTTTGCCACTTGCGGTTTTACAATTTCTGCTTCCCACAATTTCTGCCGTAATATTTTATTAAGCATTTAATACATTATCCCATCCCCCCTCAGGTGCAGTAAATCTCGAAGAAAAGAAACAAATTTGTATTACAAAAGGCTTTCTTTAAAAAGTTGGGACTTCTTGACAACTGTTTCAGCCTTAATTTTAAACGCTTTTTTCGATAAGTTTGGGGAAAGTAAATAAATAAGTAAATGAATGAATGAATGAATGAATGAATAACTAAAAAATAAAGTGAAATTATTTCGCTGAATAACAGACAGATATTTAATAATTGCGAAAAATATATCTTTCGTGATTTTAGTGCTAACGCGCACATAGACATTTTGAAACGGGCTTATGAAGTTTGTTTGGTGAACAGATTAAGTTATTTACAACTCATATGGCGGATATAAACAAACAAAAAAAAAAAAAAAGAGTATACGAGGTGTATTTACTCTTTTCCATGAAAGTATAGCGTTAATGTTTTGGGGGCGTAGATGTAATATTCACTTAGTTTCAAAAGTGATTTCGCCCAATTATGACTTTACAAGGGATACAATAACGCTTTATTCCTCATTATAATTGGTAGAATTGCCTTTGTTTTGATGTCTGTTGAAAAAAAACAACTGAAATGTTCATTCGCAAGCTTTGAACTATTATCCTATCATCACCAATTCTTATCATATGATTACTTAGTATGAACTTTTCTTTAATTTCTCGCTCTTTCTCTCTCTTCCTTTTTTTTGTCCACCTCCCTCTCCCCTACTGGCAGTTTCGAGGGACAACCCTAGGAAAGATGGGCTGCACCAAAAGCAAGATAGTAGCCCCTGTTCCTACTGAAGGTGAGAATCAAAGCAGACATCAAGCCTCAAATTCTGTCACAGCTAAAGGGATTGGCGACGATCAACCATCAACGTCTAAAGATACCAAAAAGAAAAAGAACAGAGTCAAAAGTAGCAAAGCTCCATTGCCTCCCATTAATCCATCTGCTTTGCTTCCAGACATTGAGCTCTTCTCGAGTTATCAATACGAGAGCTCGGAGCTAGCCGTGAATAACGCCAAGCCCAGACTTAACTGTCCTGGTATCGGCCGCGCTATCAGATTGGCTCCAATAGTACCTGGTGTAGAGCAACAGAAGAGTAATATCAACGCTTCAGACTTAAAGGAATCCCTCCAAAACGGATCCAGCCACACATTTAATAGAAACGAATTCCACATTCCCACTGAACCAAGCAGTGGAAGGGCTAGTTTGACTAACTCTGATCTTGGTTTCTTTCAGAACCGTCAGCCACCGATATCAGTATCGCCACGAAACTCTATTTCAAGGACTACAATGAAAACTGGTCTGACGCCAGATTCATCTGGAATATTCTCGAACTTTGGCAGTGAGTTCTCTCCCCTCAACACATCTCGGTCTTCCTTCCTGCCGGCCAGTAGAGCAAGCAGCGCCCGCACCGGCTCTGTATTGACTACAAATGCTTTAAACACAAGCTTTATGACTTCAATAGATGGCGATGATGACTTTAACCCGGAGAATACTCTAGAAGCTTGTCATTTGGACATTACAGACGCTGGGAGTGAGGCTGACACAAGCTCTCGGGCTGCTAGTGCGACTCCAATGTTGCGTTTGTCGGGAGATCCACCTGTGAACCTCCCTCCTGACGTTGGGGGAATAGGGACAATTGTTGAGGAATATGAGGGAGGTTTTACACCCAGAGGACCATCTAAAGATACTTCTTTAGCTGACTTCAAGCCTACGCCAGACAACAAGCTTCCACATTTCACGCCTAAAGAAATCTATGAGCACAACGATCGCAGGGGACAAGTTGATTGGTGCATGTATTTAGGTAAAGTTTACGATGTGACACGTATCAAAAATACTTTTGAACCAATCATAAAGGATATTCATCAATCATATAAAGATAAACAGAAAAATAAAATCACAGAATCCTCTAGTGATTCTGATTCTGATTCTAATACAGAAACAAAGAATAAAATTCAAGACTCCTCCAGCGACTCAGATTCTGATCATTTACCCGTACACACACCGGTGAAATGGAACCACCGTTCAGTTTATAACATGTTAAGAGCTGGATTAGACAAAGCCACATTAAACCAATTCCTACATGGTTGTTGCGTAGGTTTCGTTGTCCAACAAGACGAAACACGGTTTTGGGAAGATATTCGATCTGACGTCCGAAAAGTGCTAGATGACCTCATCAGAGCTGACTCAAAGGACATCCTTTCTGCATACTCTGCTGAATATATGCATCTCCTTCAAAGATGGATGACAAAATACAGACATGCTATCCCCAGTGTGTCCGTTACTCCTAAGGTGAAAGATATGAACCAAGAAGTGTATCCACTACCAGAGGAGATCGCGAAAACTCCTGAAGTCTTGCGGGAATGGCTAGACGCTTGGGTGACATTTGACCTCACCCTACCAGAGCACGGGACAGCATGGGATCTGGCTGAATCGCAGGATGAGGATGATGGCATTAATGATGATCCTCACCAGATATTCCTTTCATCTCTACGACCATACTTGCAAGAACTGCCAGACCTGGACCATACCATCAATGGGGAGACTGCGTGGGCAACGATACCTCAAAATATCTTCGCTGACGATATTATGACAAATGAACAACTGCGAACAGAAGCTAGCAGACAAAATAGAAAAGACCTATTTAACCCAGAAAGTATGAAACGCAGACGTTCAAAATTGTTTCATTATTTTTTGAAAAAGTATGAGTTGGATAAAGAAAGCGTAGCACATTTTCTGGAGTGGGCTAACGTGATGAAGAAAGGCGAAGAACAGTTCTTGCTTTTGTGCCGGTAACTTAGAAAAACACAATTTTAATAGGCTTAAATCTAAAATTAATACTACAGCTCCATCCATTTCAATAAATCTACGTCTCTTGAGCCACTTGCACAAAAATCGGATGTCTGTCTGCTATTGTAATATTATCTCTCACAGTGTTCTTTAATTGTACGATATCATAGATATTTTTAGAAAAAAAAAACCAACAACTTCAGAACCAAACAGCGTATCTTTCTCACTGCCTCAATGCTGTCATATAAACTTTTCCATCACACAGAACCGGTCATGGCCATAATCCAATCCCCTGGAGGGTTAACAATTTCACAACATGGCGTCCCTAAGCTGTGCCGACGGCCTCTCAAATCATATAGCCGGCCATAGTCATCTGATGCTTTACTCACCGGTTTCAGCCAAACTCGGAAAAGTCTTGAACATCAGACATTATCTCCTCATATAATCGTGTGGTAATATTGAGGCATTTTAAGCATGAAGAACATGTTAACTATGAACATAAAAAATAATATGCCGAAGAAGAACAGTATCATCATCTTATTGATTTAAGACGAAAGACGAAAACCAGGTATGCAAATAAATAATAATAAAAAAAAACCAAGAAAAAAAATTGACGAGAATCGAACCGTCACTCATATAAGAATACTCAGCCATTTTTCCTTTCTTACCTCCAATCTGTCTGTCTAAATGTGAAACCGATTTTTTCTGCTGTTTTTTTTTTTCATTAATGGATCATCAGATTCTTTAACTCAGCTCCGTCTGTTTGACATCTATCTTTTTGCCTGCCTTGTCTTTATAATCAAAGCGTAACTTTTCTGAGTTTTACGAAAACTTGTGAGCGGGATATAAGTATGAGATCATTTAATTAATACATCAATTAACATAATTTTACACACTCATGAAGTAAGCTGAGAATTAAAGGGCAATAAGTTGCCTTCTGTGGCTGTTATATGCCAAAGTAGTTTTTTTATATTGATGTTTAGTACACAAATACCACGAAAGCACTAAGACGTTATTTTTTCTTTAGTAAAGGAGGCACAAGGGGAAAACACCCTGTATAATAATTCTTTGTGATTTTTGCCAGTAGAAACAATCCTTTTAAATTTGTCATAGTAAAAATAGAGAGAGAATAGAGGGAAAGATTAAAGCATTGCATTGCTCAAAGCTCAAAATATAAAAGTCTCTGAAACATTTTTATCACATGAGTTTATTAGAAGATCCCATGATTTATCTTTAGAATATTATGAGACTTAGAAACATCTTCACATCTTTGATGAACTAGTCGATAAGCTGTTATTTGTGTTCTCGGTAATGTTTCCTTTTTAAATTTGGAAAATGTAGTTATTTATTTAACAACAGCAGCAGCAGCAGCAATAACAACAACAACAATAATAAAATAAAACAAAAGAAAAGGACCATGCGAAAAATTGCTTAGACACAAAATTTAGATACCTTAGTTCTCTATGATTTAAAATATTGAGGAACGGATTCCAAATAGTAGAAAACAATGTTGGCAATTAAGAAAGGTTTTGATTTATCTAATATCTTACAGATAAAATGAAAGGATCACATAAATTTGCTCGATTTGGTTATCCAGTTACTAAATTCTATGATCAAATTTTACATTCCCTATGACTCTACAATGTTGTGTTTAAATCGAATCATAGCATCATGAATGTTTTTGTCGATGTATAAATCCCCGGTACTTATAGCCTTTTATTCAATTTAAGATAGGCCGAATCATTTAAGGCAATCTTCAAAAGCCATACTAATCGGATAAGCAGAGGGGAAAGATTTATAAAGTCGAATATTTCATTTTTTAAAAATGTTGGAAGTTTTCTGTTTTTCTGCTTCTTCTTTTTGTTTCAAACTCTATCCTAAAATACATAGATAAATGATATTGTATTTCATTTGATTTTATTTTTATTATCGCATAGTAAGATGACTTTTAATTGTTGGAAGACATTTTCTTTTTGCTTTATGTCGTCTCATTATGATACCATTTTTAATGTCCTTTTTTATTGTTTTATCAATAGAACTATTAATTTTTAAAACTTTCCCATGCGTTACATTTTCTCTCTACCAATGTTGGAAATATGAAACAAATTTTTTTTTGCCATAATAAAACCGTTAAGCTTACAATTACAAAGTGGAAATCCTATACTACAACAGTACAAGGGAAGACAATATTTTGATCTCTTTACTTTGGTAAAACAGTAGTGATCTCCCTCTGGTATGGGAAAAAAATCCTATATGATTGTTGCCTTACTATTTAACGTTATTATAAAATACAAGCATGATTGCCCGTTCAAATGAACAGGTGGGGAAGACAACTACATTGAGGAAATGCAAACTTTTAAAAAATAACAGACTATTATCCAACAGAGCCATACAACTGCACTGCAAACTACAACCTTTAAAATATAGAAAAGCGAATTTTACAGCAATAACAGATATATCTCCATTAGAGCCATACAACTGCATTAAAAAAAAAAAAGCAAACTTTACATCAATAATAGATATATCTCCACCAAAGCCACTCGTAGTAGAATTTTAAATATATAGAACCTTGCGACATTGGAATTCTCCTCACGTTTTTATGAAGAAGAGATCTCAAGGAAAAAAGGTAAACTTAATTCGGGCTCAATCTTTTAAGCAGCCCTCTTTTCAGTTTATCTCTCCACCGAGAATGACCCATTATAGATAAATGTAGTGCTCGATCTGATGTGGTGAAAAAGTGCCCTCCAAAACAAAGTA